>FXXK01000948.1:68258-104679 GCA_900184695.1 Betula pendula | reverse complement strand
TTGGTTTCGGGGTCATAGTGCGAGTCCGCTGTCGGATGATAACCCTTTTTTATATCAATTCTGAAAATGTATGAACAATTTTAAAGGGTAATGGTTGTTGTTCAATTTTTTTTTTTTTCCTTGATTTTGTTTAACTTTATATATTTATTTATTTTTTTTTTAAAAAAGAATTTTATTTTAAATTTATGGACCATCTTTATCTACATATACAAAATTAAATAAAATTTTAAAAAAACTAATTAGACAATAAGCATTTCTTAATTTTAAATGTATCCCATTGGACTTTGTATCACAGCTGTCTGGTGGTAGGCTTTTCTCGGCCGCCATTGAACTTTGAATCACCTACTCTGATTCCGGCTTCAAAATTCAATCAAACAAACGATTTAGGTCTGGAACCCGTCAGGCCTGTAATTTAAGCCCAAGCCTGCCGAACATATGATGGGCTTTTTCGGCCCAGAAGTAATCAGTTTCAGCCTTGGTTGGTGTACGTGAGGTTTTTTTATTTTTTTTTATTTTTGGGTCTGAGATTTTGTTATTGTGACTTTGTGAGTTCAGCTCTCGATGGTTGGCATACAAAGACCGTTAGTTCCCAAACTTTGTCTCACAAGCCCACCGTACAAAGCATGCGTTAACTTTTAACCATGGTTAAGCATGCAATATTCCACGTAGAATTTAAAAAGATAAATGATATTTCATATATATATTATAACACATCTTTCATCCATTTTTTTTTTAATTAACTATTAAATTTGTAAAACACACAAATGGATAAAAGATATACAACAAAATATGAAATAACATATCTCATTTAAAAATGACACAAATTAGATTTTTTTCGGCAAATTAACCATTATATTTGTGAGCCCCATAAATTAACGGTCATTTTTGCAAGCCATCAGTACCTTCCATTTGCTGGGCCCCGGCTACTCTTTGTTTCTTCTTGTTTTCTTTCTTTAAATCATCACTACGCAAGCTCCATTGCATAATCTTGCTTGGTTAGGACATTCAAACAAACCAAGATCAGCTAGGTTTGTAAAATTTAAGGAAATTGTCCAATGCCCCTCTTGATTTTTGACCTTGTGATAGATAAAGACATGAGTTTATATTTTTGACAAATAAGGATCTAAATTTTGAAAAGGTGAATAATAGGCCATTCCGTCAATTTTTCTATCAAGTTTTTTATGGCTAAAGCGCCCACCGACATCTTTTTCACATAAAACCAATGAAATAGTGCTACTTGTATTAAAAAAAAAAAATGTCATCATGTCAGGTATGCCATAAATAAAAACAATAGGAAAAAAAATAAAAAATAAAATAAAATAAAAGGATAGAGGGGGTGGCTCCACCTCCACCCTCTACGCTCTAGCATGTCATTTCGCTATCAATTTATCCTTGACTATGATAATGCTAGTGTTATAACTTGGCAGCCATTCATGTGTTCCAAATTAGTTGTAAGCATGTAGAAGTTGACTATCACTTCGTTCGTTACCTTGTTGTCAAAGGCAAATTGCTCATTCGAGTTATTCATAACAACAAACAAGCAATGAACATTTTCACTAAAAGATTACTTGAACTAGTCATCCATTATTTTCGTTGTAAAGATGGGCCGAAAAGGCGGGCTGTTATTAATCGCCCTAAACCGTCTTTAAAGACAGTTCAAAAAAATCACTAATCTCTTATAACGGGCCGGTTCACGATTTTAAGTGTAAACTCTAGACTAATCGCTAACTGCCTTATATAATAAAATATATAATTTTGATGGAAGGCATGGCAGACTATTAAAACAAACTTGGTAGAAGTGTCAAGAAAAGACAAGGAGGTGGGTGCGGTTCCTATTCTTGTACTAGAAACAAAAAAAAAAGAAAAGTGAGTATTTCCAAAGAACTGTAGTATCTTCGGCAGCATTGAACAACTCAAAATAAGTTTCGTGTGGAATTGTCACGAGTCTCATGAATGATCTTTGACTATTTCCAAAGAACAGTAGGTATCTTCTTTATTGCAGACACAACACAAACTGATGGTGCTACAAGGAGTGCTGCGTTGGAAATTTTTTCAGCTATAAAAGTACTCCATTGATGATATCAAAGAGTCTTTTGATGATACTCTTGCAAATAGCTTGGTTTAGAATGTAATCTGTTTGATCTGCGAATGATAGGAGCAAGAGGAATAGAAGATATACTAGAATCTGAATTCATGTAGGAGAATCTGGATTAGAAATAGGTTGAGATTGTAACACTAAATTTTGAGGATTAGAGTCAAAATGAAATTCAAATTCAGATTGTGGTATAGATTGAATTACTGTAGGAAGAGACACATTCTGATTTGACAAAGGATTAAGTGGTGAAACATGTTTTGTAGAGTAAGAAAAAACTGATTCATGAAATGTGACATCACTAGAAACAAAGAAAGTATGTTGTGATATGTCAAATAACTTGTACCCTTTAACTCCAAAAGGATATCCAAGAAAAATACAAGCACGAGCCCTAGGATCAAATTTGGAAGAGTGGAATATAAGCATTCATAAGGTGTTTTGTTCTTGAGTAATGGAGTTGGAGTCCGATTAATGAGATATGCAGCAGTGAGAATGCATTCTCCCCAAAAATATAAAGGTAAATGGGATTGAAAACGAAGAGTCCTAGCAACATTCAACAAATGCTGATGTTTGCGTTCAGCTATGGCATTTTGTTGGGGTGTTTCAATGCAAGTGGTTTGATGAATGATTTCTTTTGAAGAAAAAAAATCAATTATTTTAAATTCACTTCCATTGTCAAATCGTAAACATTTGAGTTTAAGATTGAACTGATTTTCAACTAAATGAATGAATGATTGAAGAAGAACACGAGTTTGGGATTTATTATGCATCAGATAAACCCATGCGAATCTACTAAAATCATCAACTATAGTAAGAAAGAATCTTGAATCATTTGATGAAGAAGATGAAAAAGGACCCCATATATCACAGTGAATGAGTTCAAGAATATGAGTTGAATGTGTAGTGCTAATGGAAAATGGAATTCTGTGTTGCTTTGCCAAAGGGCATATAGAGCAATCTTTATTGGAATTTGAAGAACATTCAAGAATTACATGACTGAGTAACTGAAATCGTGAGTCAGACAAATGACCTAAGCGAAAATGCCAAACAGATGCAGGCATCTTTACAAAAACATTATTTGCAGAATTAAAAGGCATTGAAACAGAAACAGAAGGCATTGAAACAGAAACATAATTTATTGGATGTGAAACTAAATTGTAATCAGCATGAGTATCAAGGTTGTGCAGTAGGTGATACAAACCAGCCTTCTCTATACCCATTCCAATCGTCCTCCAGCCTGATAGTTGCTGAATGAAACAATATTCAGCAAGAAAAATTAAACAACAATGAAGGACTTTAATCAATTTGCTTGCAGAAATCAAATTGAATGAGAAAGATGGAACACATAGGACATCCGTTAATATTAGATTTGCAGAAATTTTAACAGTCCCTATATATGTGACTTTAGCATAATTGCCATTAGGTAATCGAACTTGTTTTGAAATAGTTGAAGTAATTGTTGTCAAGAAGGATATGGAGCATACCATGTGATCGGTAGCCCCTGTATCAATGATCCATGGATATTGAGTAGAATTTTTAACAGCAATTTGGAAAAGTGAATTGGAAGAGAAAACAGAAGTGTTGATCTCCTAGATTAAAATTTGATGATCGAAGGAAGGATGACAAAATAGATGTGTTACCTGCCATATCACTGAATAGATGATCCTGAGTATCTGTCACAGCAGGCTGAACAGGAGGATCATTTTCAGGACACTTGGATCGAAGCATAACTAGAAGCTGTTGACATTGCTCCGATGTGAGTGGAACTTGTGGCATATCAGATTCAGAAACCTGATTTGCTGAAGAAGTTGCATTTCTTCCTTTGGTGAACTTATATCCTGGTGGATATCCATGCAACTTGTAGCATTTTTCAACAGTGTGGCCAAAGAGACCACAGTGAGTGCATGTAGGGCGCTCCTTACGATTGTATTGTTGCTTTGATCCTGGAGGACGCATCTGAGATGATGGATTGTACTTTGTGATCATCGCAGCTGAATTATGACTTATAGGAGCAAAGAATGTTGAAGAAATCTCCCTGTGACGCTCCTCTTGGAGTACCATTGAAAAGATCTTGTTGATCTGTGGTAGAGGATCCATAAGCAGGATCTGGCCTCGAATTTGTGCAAAAGATTCATTCAATCCCATTAGGAATTGAAAAACGTACTCCCTGTGTTGATATTCAAGGATAGTACACGAAGCACCACAAGAACACATCAGGAGGGGACGGTAATTGTTCAACTCGTCCCAAAGTCCCTTTAAAGATGTAAAATATGAACTAACCGAATGATTATCTTGAGAAAGAGCAGAGATAGACTTCTACAGTTGGAAGATTCTCGGTCCATTCTGTTGAGAGAAATGCTCCTTGATGTCATTCCACATTTCCTCAGCAGAGTCTATGTAGATGATACTAGCAGCGATCTCTTGAGACACTAAGTTGAGGAGCCAAGATAACACTATGTTATTGCACCGATTCCAGGAAAGAAACTCTGGACTTGAAGATTCTGGTTTTGGTAAGGATCCGTCAACAAAATCCATCTTATTCTTAGCAGACAATGCCATTGACATGGATCTCTTCCATGTGTGATAATTGTTTCCAACTAAGAGTTGTGAAACTAGAATGCTCCCTGGACTATCTCCGTGATGGAGATAGAACGGGTTAGAAAACTCTGCTTCAGAAGATGCAAAATTTGGAGTGGTATTCATGATGATTATGAAAAACAAACAAAGAACTTTGAAGAACTTGAATAACAGAATGAAGAACAGAGTTTAGATCTGCTCTGATACCATTTCAGAAAAGAGTTTGTGTTTGTGGAAGAAAAACAGAGCATGCAAAATTGAGAAGAGTTGCGGAAATTTCCTATCTTGCATTAATGAATGAATTACAAGAAAACTAACTATTTATACAAGGAAAGATACAGCTATAGATAAGAAACTAATCTGTAACTAACTAACAAATTGAATAACTAAATCGTCCAGCTCATCCTCGCATATCCCATATTTTCCACGTGATGGAAACAGCCATCCATCTTTAGTTCTGTAACCAGAAAAACTGAAGAAGTTAAACTTAACTGTAAAACCTTCGACGTTAGCAAGCTGGATGATTCTACACAGAGAACCTCAAGGTGTGGCCCAGCGGTGCGATCACCTACGAGCAGATATGCTTGGACGGGTTTGAGAACACAACTGGTGTTGCGCACTGGGAAGAGGATGAAGGCTGTTTTGAAGACTTCGCAGGAACTCACAAAGAATGGCTTTGCAGAAAATGTTTCCTCTGCATTGTAATCTTTATTTTCCCCTTCCATTACTGCTTCCTTCAAGTCTTCTACCATGTTCGTTCAGCGGCTTTTCCTGCGACTGCAAAGACTATGGTTTTTTTTTTTTTTTTTTTTTTTTAAGAAAAAAAAAAACGATTATAGCAGGATGATTATAGGTTTAAATAACTGCTAATCACCTAAGACGGTACGGAAGCAGTTAGCAAATTAGACTAACCACATAAAGCGGTGGCAGTTACGGTTAGTGGTTATCACCACTAACCGTAAACCATATTTTTATCCCTATGCAAACTGCTATCTCCTACATGCCTTTCTCCGCCAACATCTTTTGCATGTAAGACCAATAAAATTGTAACATTTGTTTATTAAAAAAAAAAAAAAACACGTCATCATGTCACATATGCCATAAACAATAAAAATAAAATATATAAAAATAAAAAAATAAAAGCCTAATAGGGTGGAGCCCTCCACCCTCTCTGCAACCCTTTGTCGGGGTGGAGTCTCGGGTGGCTATTCTTCAAAAGAGTGGTTGGCTCACGCAACCACCTTCCGATGCTTAATAATAGTAGAAAGTCTATTATGATATATTTTCTTACTAAAGAGTTATATTCTGAAGATGCAGTAATAAGAAATTATTACATGTTATAAATTCATTACACAGACATTATGGCTAAGACATTTTGTTAAAGGTCTCAAGATTGTCAATTTTATAGTTAGACCCATAAAGATATTCTGCAATAATTCTACTACATGATTCTTTTGTAAGAATAACGAGAGTAGAAGTAGATATAAGTATATCGGCATAAAGTATCTCAGTATGAAAGAGAACATTAAGAAACATGAAGTGTCTATTGAATATCTAAGTATTGAATTAATGATTGTAGATCTCATGACTAAAAGTTTACCGGTAAAGTAATTTAAAAGCCATGTGGAACATATGAGACTCATTGATTAATTTTTGTACTTAGTTTTCCTCTATAATTGGTCTATAGACATAAAGTTATTGTTATAAAGATTTATTGTGCACGTTTCTTTATATTTTATCCATAAAGATAAATAAAGTTGGACCCGAATGACTTATAGGAAGTTCATTTATAAAGCTTAGCTTCTCATAAAGTACTCATACAAGGAATTTTACACATAGTAATACATGAAAGAGACGACCTATTATATAATGGTTTTACCGTCATGATTCATGTGAAGCATTCATTATCTGAGTGGAAGGATTCCATAAATTGTTGAAATTGTTATGGCCATACCAAAGAACCTAACACCATAAGGACATGTGTCATAAAGGTCAAGTGGGAGAATGTAAGAAAATCCTCTATATGGTATGACCTATATGCCACATGTGTATATAGTTTATTATCTTTATTAATAAAGATTATAGTGTACGGTAATTTATTCCACAATATGTTAATTAAGGTTATGGAATCAACTGTAATTGCAAATTGATATAATTGTAATTAAATTGATTGTATATCAAATCAATTTATTCCTTGATGAGAAGAATAATTAAAGTAATAATTAATTGAGGGTTTCTGACTTAGCCTATAAATACATAGATTTATTCTATCAATATGGCTTAAGGTTGAGAATAGGTGAGAAGATACTTTTCTATAATATTTTCATATTGCTAGAAGCTGTTCGTTCTACTGTTGTAAGAATTTTCTTGACTTGAGCAAAGATGGCTGGAGGTATTTATAATCTTAATTTCCGCTGTTGTAAGGGTAGAGGATGGAGCCACACCCGTCTCTTCTTAATTTTTATTTTTTAATTTACATGTATACATGACATAATAATATTAATGAAATATTGGTAACACAATTTTATTAATCTTGAAAAATATGACGGTAGTCAAAAACTTGTTACATGCCATATGATCAAAACTCAGATCCATAATGATTTATCCCCCAACCAATAAAATCTTTCCAATTGGTAGGAGGATCAAGAACAAGAACAAAGCATTTCTCCATGGATTGACGCCAAACTTGCTTGCTAAAACCACAGAGGAAGAAAAGGTGGAAACGATCCTCCACACCAGCCCTACAGAAAACACAATTCATCTCTCCTTGAAATCCCCACTACAACATACGATCTCCAGTACTAAGAGCATTTCTAATAGTCAATTAGGAAAGAAAAGCATGCTTATGTATGGCAAGAGGGAACCACACCAAGGAGCACCAATCAACTAGGCTTTGTTTTTCCCGAATAGCATCCCAAGTACAAGAGCTAGAAAACCTACCATCCTTGGAGACAATTCACTTTGACTGGTCCATTTCACTAAGAACTACCATTGGAAGACTGCTTTGAATGAAAACCAACACATCAGACCTAGCTGGCTGTCAATTGCAATGATCATCAGCAATAACAGAAGAAAGCTTAGCATCAAGCTTACTCCTAGCATCAAACACCACACGAAAACCAAACTATTCGAAAAGCCTACCAGCAAGGTGCCAATGATCAAACCATAGGTGAATGTTATTTCCATCACCCACATCAAAATGCAGAAATTGTTTAGCTTCAAGTCTAAGTTGCAGAAGTTTACGCCAGCTCCAAGAGCAAACTTGGGAAATACTAATGTGCCAAAAGCTCTTACCCCTCAAAAGATTAGTCTTCACCCATACTACCCAAAAAGAACCAAACTTTGCAAAAAGAGACCAAATGTGCCTCATCATAGAGGCATGGTTCCACTCCACAAGCTTTTTAATATCTAAACCCCCCTCTTGTTTCGGATAACAAAGCATTCTCCAAGACACCTTAGCCTTAGTAACCCCTACATCCTTACCATTCCAAAGGAACCGGCTAAACTTCTGCTCAATAGCATGGATAACCTGCTTAGGAAGGATAAAGATGCTGCTCCTATACACCTAGATGCTATACAGAACAGAAGTAATAAGTTGGAGATAACCAGCAAAGGAGAGCTCTTAGAGAGCCAAGAATCAATTTTGCCCGCTATTTTCTCTAACAGCACAATCAGGAGCCTTCAACCGAGAGGGAATAAGGGGAACACCAAGATAACGAACAAGAAGACAACCCTCTCTAATCTGCAGACAATGGCAGATTTGATCTTTAACCCTTTGAAAAACACCAGAACAGAAAAGGGAGCTCTTTTCCAGGTTGGCTCTGAGACCTGAAAGTCTCTCAAACTCAACAAGGACCTGCTGAATGACCTTCACAAAACTAACCATAGCTTCAAAAAAGATCAGCAAATCGTCCGCAAAACAAAGATGAGTGAGGTTGATCTTAGAGCACTTATGATGGAAACCAAAACCACTACCCCGACTGACATGGTCTGCCAAGAGTCTAGAGAACACTTCCATGGCAATGACAAACAAATAGGGGAAAAGAGGATCACCTTGGCGAAGACCCTTTCTACCCTCAAAATAACCAACCAAAGTACCATTCAAGGCAACAGAAAACCGTGGAGAGATAATGCACTCCTTAATCTAGCTAACAAACTTGGAAGGAAAACCAAAGCAAGTTAAACAATGGAGAAGGAAATTCCAATTCACTGAATCATAAGCCTTCATAGATCCACTCTAATAGTACATCTAGCCTTGCCTGCACTCTTATGATAATCTCTTAAAACTTCTTGAGCAAGCAGAATATTCTCAGCAATGCTACAAGAAGGAATAAAAGCAGTTTGGTTGGGACTAATGAGAGCATCCAAGCAAAGAACCAACCGGTTGGCTAAAATCTTGGTAATACACTTATACAAGAGATTACAACAAGAGATAGGTCTAAAGTCCCCTATTCTCGCAAGGTTGATCTCTTTAGATACCAAGAAAATGATGGTAGCATTCACAAATTTGAGAAGCTTACCCGAGTTGAAGAAGGCTTTGATGGCAGAGAGGAAATCAGCACCAACAACAGGCCAGGCATGCTTAAAGAAATCCGTAAGGAAACCATCGGGACCAAGGGCTTGATTGTTTTTCATATCAAAAAGGGTTCTCTTAATCTCCTCATCAGTAACCACATATTGTAAATAAGAACACTGAACAGGGGAGAGAGAAGGCTGCACAAGATCAGAAACTCTATCAGCCCAAAATTAAAAACTCATGTCCTAATATATGTCATAGTCGAAGCTCAATCGGATCTGGGACAATTTCCCGAAAAGTTACTTCTAAGAACATTGGATATGGTTTTAACACTCCAAAAGTTAATTGCGGAAATGGATTGCATGAAATTGAGATTTTTTTTTTTTTTTTGTTCAATCAATAACGTCAAATTGAGTATTTATTGTGTTTAAAGAACAAAATTTGCCAAGAACTTTGAGCTCAATATATTTTGCGACAGGACCCACAAGGCTTTCCACAATAGTCTGAGGTTTCCTTGAGCTATGATAATGGGAAAGTAGGGAAAGTTTAGAATTCTCTCAGTTAGTGCATGTATGTAAAAGAGAATCCTTTTCAAGAGAGCGAGAGAGGAAGCTAGGATGTAAGTAGTAACATTAATCCATCATTACATAACTGAGAACACTGGCAATCAACAAAGCAGCAGCAGAAGAATAGTATCCAAGTGGTTTTCAATCAAACAAAGATTCATCAAATACAAAACACCTTAAACAACTAGGATTTTATAAGGACTATGAACTCTACAGTACAAATTTTTTTTAATAGCTTTACGAGGTTTTAATAACCTGACTTCAACTCAGACATAAGCAAATTTTTTGATTCAATCAAAACGTAGATACTTCTAAAGACAGGATGTCCATCTGAACATGACCTATCATCCACCCCAGAACCATCCTGTCATTTTGTTCATTCACATTTTAAAAGCTTCCTCCTCTTTCCTCATCCGCTTGAATTCCAAGCATTGAAATTGCCAGCCACAAAGCAATCAAGAGTTTCAGAGAGTACTAGCTAGTTTCTATTCCTGGATTTCTCCATGGCCCTGGGAGCTATGGAACAAACAAAAGGTACAAAGTTCAGAGAACTAAGACATAGCCATCCATTGGATTTTAAAAATGTAATCACTGACAAGGCATAAAAAAAAAAAAAAGGAAATAAATGTTTCAGTTGACTTGCCATCATCCAAAACAACATTTCACATGATAATATTGTAGGTGATAAGTGATATATGTATACACGTGCATTCATAAAAATANGGTACCAGGGAAATGATGGTAGCATTCACAGATTTGAAAAGCTTATCCGAGTTGAAGAAGGCTTTGATGGCAGAGAGGAAATCAGCACCAACAACAGGCCAGGCACGCTTAAAGAAATCCGTAGGGAAACCATCGGGACCAGAGGCTTGATTGTTTTTCATATCAAAAAGGGTTCTCTTAATCTCCTCATCAGTAACCACATCTTGTAAATAAGAACACTGAACAGGGGAGAGAGAAGGCTGCACAAGATCAGAAACTCTATCAGCCCAAAATTAAAAACTCATGTCCTAATATATGTCATAGTCGAAGCTCAATCGGATCTGGGACAATTTCCCGAAAAGTTACTTCTAAGAACGTTGGATATGGTTTTAACACCCCAAAAGTTAATTGCGGAAATGGATTGCATGAAATTGAGATTTTTTTTTTTTTTTTTTTGTTTTCTGTTCAATCAATAACGTCAAATTGAGTATTTATTGTTTAAAGAACAAAATTTGCCAAGAACTTTGAGCTCAATATATCTTGCGACAGGACCCACAAGGCTTTCCACAATAGTCTGAGGTTTCCTTGAGCTATGATAATGGGAAAGTAGCGAAAGTTTAGAATTCTCTCAGTTAGTGCATGTATGTAAAAGAGAATCCTTTTCAAGAGAGCGAGAGAGGAAGGATGTAAGTAGTAACATTAATCCATCATTACATAACTGAGAACATGCACTGGCAATCAACAAAGCAGCAGCAGAAGAATAGTATCCAAGTGGTTTTCAATCAAACAAAGATTCATAAAATACAAAACACCTTAAACAACTAGGATTTTATAAGGACTATGAACTCCACAGTACTAATTTTTTTTAATAGCTTTACGAGGTTTTAATAACCTGACTTCAACTCAGACATAAGCAAATTTTTTGATTCAATCAAAACATAGATACTTCTAAGGCAGGATGTCCATCTGAACATGACCTATCATCCACCCCAGAACCATCCTGTCATTTTGTTCATTCACATTTTAAAAGCTTCCTCCTCTTTCCTCATCCGCTTGAATTCCAAGCATTGAACTTGCCAGCCACAAAGCAATCAAGAGTTTCAGAGAGTACTAGCTAGTTTCTATTCCTGGATTTCTCCATGGCCCTGGGAGCTATGGAACAAACAAAAGGTACAAAGTTCAGAGAGCTAAGACATAGCCATCAATTGGATTTTAAAAATGTAATCACTGACAAGGCATAAAAAAATAAAAATAAAAAAAGGAAATAAATGTTTCAGTTGACTTGCCATCATCCAAAACAACATTTCACATGATAATATTGTAGGTGATAAGTGATATATGTATACACGTGCATTCATAAAAATATACACACCTAAGCCAATGGCATCAGAGCCCTTCATGATCTTCAGCCTCTTGCATGAATCAATAAACATCCTCTAACAAACCAAGGTGCAGTGAGATGTAGGAACATACTGTACAGCACGACATAAGAATATTCAGTTCATCAACAATAAAAAATAGTTTATTCAAGACAAAGATTAATATGTAATCATTTTCCAAGTGACACAAAATTATAATTTAGGCCAAGTAATTTCTGTGCAATAGTTCAAACGTGGGAAGTGGAAACACTAGCTCAGCCTATAAGTCTTGTACAATGGCAAAATTACAAAGCACTGAGTTCTCCATTTCGAAGCCTAGGTGATAGAATTAACTTAGAATGATGATATAAAGAGTATACACACTCTGATTTCAAGCGAAACGAGGCCCAAAATCAAGCATATATATAATTGTTAACGTATGATCAGGTCAGATTGATACGAATGCCAACAAGGACTCTATTACCATCTGTTATAATGATAAAAAGATAAGAGTCAAGCAACTCAAGTCTATCACAACAGCTCTGCTCCAGCTGTCATTCCTGTCAAGGACTCTTTGAGTTGCTTCTGATCATCATATGTAGGGGAAAATTTTAAATGTATCCCATTGGACTTTGTAGCACAGCTGTGTGGTGGTGGGATTATGAAATGTAGTTGATTTTACCATTTTGGATATTGTAAGAAGATCTACCAACACTTTCATTTGCTTAGCAAGCTAGGGACAAAACACACACACACTTTCGATCGATCCTAGCTCTCTCAAGCTAGCTGCCACACTTTTTTTTTCTCAAATATTCATGTTAAGGCTATGTGGAGCCTAATTTGTGCCCGACTTGGTATGACAAAAGAAGGACTACAGTTTAAATGAGATTTTTTCTAAGGCTTAGTATAATTGAGGGTCTTTAAATAGCCGTTTATGTAGTAAGGTTTGGTATGCGCATTTAACGCCTCCCTTTATATTGTTTCTCTAAATTAAAAATAGTAAAACTTTGTCGTAATTCAATAAACGTAACCCTTGAGAGTGAACCATTTAAATTTCTATGTTTTATGATTGATTATTTTTTTGTTTTCTTTCTCTTTCGATTCTCACAAATTCGGAGAATTTGGTCATTTTTCCAACATTCATATCCCCATCGTCATTGTAGGTACTGTTTTCCTATTTATGAAAGAAGTATACTACAATGAGGACAGTGTTTTCAAAGTACTCCTTGGTAACGGTTTGTGAATCCTAAGGCAGAGACACCATCATGTGCCATCCAACTTTACATGATTGAAATAAAACAAAACATGATAATGCATAGAATCCAGAATATGCGACGAATTAACCCTTCGCAAAAGACTAATTTTTTATTTTTCATCATTTAATGCGGTTTGTCATGATTTATTTTTTTATCATTTTTTATTTTTGTCCCTACGGGACATCTCCCTCTCTCTCTCTCTCTCTCTCTGTGTTGGCAATTGCAGCTACAGAGCTCCCGGTGGTGTTTCTTCGTGTAGTCAATGCCGGTGGGTAAGCGTATTCGAATACAAATAGTAGGTGAGACTGAAACACTGGGTATCTATGCGTATTCGAATAGATAAGAGTTTAAAGAGAAAATTAAAGGGCTAATAAAGAGGTGGAGACATGACAGGGCTAATAGTATAGTATTGCCAAGGGAAAAGGTCAAAATAGAAAGCTCAATTTACCAAGCAGGCAAGCATCACATTAGATTTGGAATAACGTATATAATGCCACATCATTTAAAGCATTCACAATCCAAAAGTTAATTGCCCCAAATGGATAGCGTCAAATTGATTACTTCCAGTTTTTATAAGGATTATTGTTATGTATGACGTGAATTTTCTCAAGTCACGTGGGCCCTGCCTTTGCTTCCTTTGCAATTTTGGTCTTCTACTCCATCTTCGAGTTTACTTTGTAGCCGACCTTTTTCCATATTCTTATTTGACTTGGAGTTCCTTTTTTAGTTGATGAACAATTCTATTCCTTTTTGGATTTGGACTTCAAGACCGGCTTTTCAGCTTATAAAAGAGCAACAGGTTAGCCCTTCGAAGACAGCAAGAGAGAGGAGAAAAATTGGAGCAATCTCTTTGTTAGTATCTCAGTGTTAGTGCTGCACGGTGCTTAGGGAATTTAGAGAATTATTTCTCTTTTGTTATTAATTCTCTTTTGTGTGAGAGTGAGATTTGGGTGTATTGGAGATTTGGGTTTTGAGTGGTTTTCTCCCTGCTGCTGTTTGTACTCCATCTTTTGTTAGTGAATTTCCTCCGGATCGTCTCCGCCAGTGGATGTAGGCTTGTTAAGCTGAACCACTTAAATCTTGGTGTCTTGTGTGACTGGATTATTTTCTATTCTGTTATTTTCTGCTTATTTAAGGATCCTAAATTCCGTTTTGTCACAACAATTATGAACTCCATGATACTTATAATTTTTTTCAGTAGCTTTATCAGATTTAATTTAAATGATCAACTTCAACATAGACAAAAGCAATTTTTTGGAGCAAGCAAAACCTGTGAGACAAAAATGTGTCGGAACATGACTGAAATCCATTCCAGACCATCTCATCATTTATTCGTTCATGTTCAACAGCTTCCTCTACCGTTCTCATCTATTTGAATTTCACGCTTTGAACTTAGCAGCCACAAAACATACGAGTTTCAGAAACTAGTGTTAGAATATAGGGTTTTTAATATATATTACGTTTGATATTTTCTTTATCAATATATTTATCATATATAGTTGGTTGATTGTAATTAAAACTCTAAGGGCTACATTTAATTTGCTGTTATTTAATTTGATACGTTTTACAATACTAAATGCCCTTTTTTATAGGGAAAATGTGGTAAATGGAGTCAATTACAAATATTACAATCAACCAACTATGGTAAATAAATTGGTAAGGAAAATATCAAACATAACATAGAAACTCTATACTCTTTTCAAAAAAAAAAAAAAGAAACTCTATACTCTAACAATGAGACCATACCTTGGAGGTCAGGGGTGGGAATGAGCAGGCATGCAGCTGAGAATCTGAGATGGTGGCAGTGACGGAGGAGCTCAAGATGAGGGGTTTGGAGTGGATCTAGCTAGGAGAGAAATCATAAAAATGATACTTTCTCACTTATCTTATATCCTATTCTATGCTATATAATAATTACCAATGGTCCAATACCTTTATTTAGCTAGCACCCAAAAAGGAAAAACATATTAGCCCATTAAAAAAAAAAAAACATATATGCCCATTTAAAAATCATCAGATTCTCCCCAGTACTATGAAGTTTTAGAATAAATACAACAAACAGGCTTCAAAACATAAACATGACACAAAAATGATGAGATCACAGTTCTAAAAACTAAAATGATATCAAATTCAACTGCATAATTAACTTTTGTTTTTCTTCTATGAAAAAGATATAGACAATTGAAAATTATCAAAACGGAATCAACTAAAAGCCATTGATAAATTTAAGTAAAACTCAGACAGAATAAAGATGTCAAGGGCAAACAGACTCAAATTTCAAGCGAAAGGCTCAAAATCAAAAATAAATTGACCCTGATGGGCAGAAGAACTTAGATGGGCCAAACGAGAAAATAATCATGTGATGGACCTCTCAATGCGCCGGAGTTCTTTTGTAACATCAACCATCGTCGGCCTTATCTCTGGATTGAACTCTACGCATGTGAGACCAAGTTGCCGCACAGCTTCCAATTGCTGCTCCACACCAGCTCCTCCTTCCTCTGCCAGGATTGCAGAATCGACAATCTCATTTATAGCATGGTTTTTTGCAAAAGATGGTAAATCAATATCTTTGGTACTAACATCTTCGGCACTAAAATCTTCGGCATTAAAATCTTCGGAATTATAATCTTCGGCAAAATCACTTAGTCGACGTCCAGTTAAAAGCTCTAATAGAACTATACCAAAGCTATAAACATCAGTTTTCTCTATTACTGTACCCGTACGTGCATAACTAGGGCATAGGTAACCAAAAGTCCCACACACCGATTCTTCCACCTGAGTTTCACCCTCGGGAATTGTAACGGAAAGTGAAAAATTTGTAAGTTTGGGAACATCATGCTGGTCTAAGAAGATATTTACCGGTTTTATATCTCTATGGATGATGGGTCTAGAAAATGCAGTGTGGATATATGCAATTGTATGAGCAATCTGTCTTGCAATCTTTAACCTGCTCTGCCACACCATTGGCGTGCCTGGTCGTCGAGAGGTATAAATTCGATCGGAAAGGACTCCATTTTGAGCATATTCAAACACTAAAGTCGGAAATGAAGTCTCGAGACAGCATCCTACCAGTTTTAGAACATTTTTGTGAGCGCTCATCTTTGCAGAAATACCCATATTCGTTAGGACCTCCGAGGCGGTCGTGTACTTGTTCGCAACATTCATGTTAATGGAGAGTATTCGGCCTTCAAAAGAACCCTTGTAGATTTTATACTGCCAATCTTCATGTAGAATAAGGCGAGGATCAAAGCTATTCGTTACCAAGATAAGCTGTTGATAGGAGAAGGTACGGATGGGAATAGGCCTGCCATTACAAGACGCAACCAGCTTCTCCAATACAAGGCCTCCATTCTTTAGAAATGCTCTCTTTTTCTCTCTCTCTTCCTCTCTCTTTTCCTCTCTCTTTTTCCAACCAGGAACCAGTTTCTTCAGTGGCATGCTTCCCTTCTCTAAAAAGGTTTTCTCTCTCTGTCTCCCAGCTCTCAACGGCTTGAAATCTGTGGCCTAACTTTAATCCTATATATATTTCCCCTACGGTCCACAAAAGTAGAGGGAGATTTTGTGGAAGTAAGGGGAGCCTTCCTCATCAACGCGTTACAACGCGGAAAGTCGGTCTAACTCACAATGACAAATGCTCCCTCTCTTATCCACGAAAGTATAGAAGGAAATTTCGTGGAAAGTTGGATTCGGGGTCAATGGTCATAGTGCGAGTCCGCTGTCGGCTGATAATGTAGGGAAAATTTTGATATCAATTCTGAAAATGTAGAGGAAATTTTGGACTTTGTAGCACAGCTGTGTGGTGGTAAGCTTATCTCGGCCGCCATTGGACTTTGATTCCGGCTTGAAAATTCAATCCAACAAACAATTTAGGTCTGGAACCCGTCAGGCCTGTAATTTAAGCCCAAGCCTGCCAAACTTAGGATGGGCTTTTTCGCGCCAGAAGTAATGATCAGTTTCAGCCTTGGTTGGTTTTCGTGAGGTCTTTTCTTCTTCTTCTTGTTTTTTTATTTTTTTCTTTTTGGGTCTGAGATTTTGCTATTGTGAGTTCAGCTCCCGATAGTTGGCATAAAAGACCGTTGGTTCCCAAACTTTGTCTCACAACTCACAAGCCCACCGTACCAAGATTCCATGGCGTTAACTTTTAACCATGGTGAAGCATGCAATATTCCATGTAGATTTAAAAAGCATGCAATAAGCCATCGGTACCTTGCCATTTGCCTGGCCCCCAGCCCGATACTCTTTGTTTCTTCTTCTTATTTTCTTTCTTTCAAATAATCACTAAGCAAGCTTCATTGCAGAATCTTGCTAGGTTAGGACATTCAAACAAACCAAGATGAGCTAGGTTTGTCAAATTTAGGGAAATTGTCCAATGCCCCTCTTGATTTTTGACCTTGTGATAGATAAATACCTGAGTCTATAATTTTTGACAAATAAGGAATTAAATTTTGAACCTGTGACAAATAGGTCTTTACGGTCAATTTTTCTATCAGGTTTTTACGGTTGAAGTGTCAGATGACATCTTTTTTAACATAAAACCAATGAAATTGTGCCACTTGTATTAAAAAAACAATGTCATCATGCCACGTATGCCATAAATAAAAACAAAAGAATAAAAAACTATGTCTTTTATCTATATATATCATAGTCAAAGTTCAATCGGATCTGAGACAATTTCCCAAAAAGTTACTTCTAAGAGGATATGGTTTTAACAATCCAAAAGTGAATTGCTAAAATGGATTGCATGAAATTGAGTATTTTTTATTTTATTTTAATGAATAACATGAAATTGAGTTTTTATTGTCTAAAGAACAAAATTTGCTAAGAACTTGAGCTCAATAGATCTTGCTACAGGATCCACAAGACTTTCCATAATAGCCTGAGGTTTGCTTGAGCTATGAGAATGGGAAAGTAGCGAAAGTTTATAATTCTCACAGTCGAGTTTCTGTAAAAGAGAATCCTTTTCAAGAGAGAGCGAGAAGGGAAGGTCGTAAGTCGTAACATCAATCCATCTTTACATAACTGAGAACACTGGCAGTCAACAAAGCAGCAGCAGAAGAATAGTATCCAAGTGGTTTTTCAATCAAACAAAGATTCATCAAATACAAAACACCTTAAACAACTAGGATTTTATAAGGACTATGAACTCCACAGTACTAATTTTTTTAATAGCTTTACGAGGTTTTAATAACCTGACTTCAACTCAGACATAAGCAAATTTTTTGATTCAATCAAAACATAGATACTTCTAAAGACAGGATGTCCATCTGGACATGACCTATCATCCACCCCAGAACCATCCTGTCATTTTGTTCATTCACATTTAAAAGCTTCCTCCTCTTTCCTCACCCGCTTGAATTCCAAGCATTGAACTTGCCAGCCACAAAGCAATCAGAGTTTCAGATACTAGCTAGTTTCTAATCCTGGATTTCTCCATGGCCCTGGGAGCTATGGAACAAACAAAAGATACAAACTTCAGAGAACGAAGATATAGCCATCAATTGCAATTTAAAAATGTAATCACTGATAAGGCATAAAAAATAAAAGGAAATAAATGTTTCAGTTGACTTGCCATCATCCAAAACAACAATTCACATGATAATACTGTGGCTGATAAGTGATATATGTATACACGTGTGCATTAATAAAAATATACACACCTAAGCCAATGGCATCAGAGCCCTTCATGATCTTCAGCCTCTTGCATGAGTCAATAAACATCCTGTAACAAACCAAGTTGCAGTGAGATGTAGGAACATACTCTACAGCACAACAGAAGAATATTCAGTTCATCAACAATAAAAACAGTTTATTCAGGACAGATTAATATGTAATCATTTTCCAAGTAAGGCAAAATTCTAATTTAGGCCAAGTAATTTCTGCGCAATAGTTCAAACGTGGGAAATGGAAGCACTAGCTCAGCCTACAAGTCTTGTACAATGGCAAAATTACAAAGCACTGAGTTCTGCATTTTGAAGCCTAGGTGACCTCAAAGCCATTGAGAAAGATATAAGTAGAACAAGAAGCTTATGTTAACATTGTAGTTATCAAAGAATCCCCATGGATATAAAATTCTTAATATTATCCACCACAAATATTTGTGGATTCTAATTCACCCAACACATGCAAATTATTTGACTTAAGACTTTCGAGCTGTAAGGTTTCAATAGATCATGTATATAGTTGCTCAAATAAAGCAGAAAACCACATGCAAGTAAGTTTTAGAATATATGTAGACCAACATGCATGACAACTTGGACACCTATCAAATAATGTACTACTGCTCCTGTATACTAAGTTGTTCAAAAATTTTCACCATGTAAAAAGTTGAGATTTGAATAACAGTATCCATTTAGGTATAAGAATCCACATTTATCTTATTTTCTCTTTCACTGACTGGAGGAGAAGGGAGGGGGTGAGGAGGTTGGGTTAATATTGTGACCAGGATTTACGATCATCAAAATAGCTTGTCCTTTTTTTTTTGGAAAGCCGATCCAAGAAGGCTGTATATGTATAGTACTCCAGTCTTTGAAGGATTGTGCATGATGTTTAGCTACATGTTGACTGCAAACTGAAATACCATACAACCACTATCCAGGATGAAACTTAAACACCAAGCACTGGATCAGTGACTTCTGAACATAGAATAGAAATCTTTTCTGTAACCTATATCACGTGTTTATGAGAGCTAATTAGATATAGGGTATAAACTTTTCCTGACTTAGCACAACGTGTAAGTCGACAGATCTGTCACCCTTCTATTATGTCTCTAATTTAAACTCTATGAGGGAATGCTACAGTCAATGGTGAAGCCAGAAATTTATCTTTGGAGGGGCCAAACTAAAATTATGAGATTTAATTATTTTTTATTCATTTTGCATACCTTGTTTCTGCTCCATAAAGTAGCACAATAAATATTATAAACACAATTCAAAATACAAATGAAGAACTTTTAAACCCAATAGGTGTACATCAAATGGTGTATCGATCAAACTTGACAAATATGTGCCAATATTGACAAACAATTGGGTATCATCACCTATCTCTTATTAATTGTCATGTAGGTCCAATGGAAATACAAAAAGAAACAAAAATACAAAACATACGTAGCACCATTTGAAGTTGCAGCCTATTAGCATCAAGTATCATATTTGAATTCAAAATCTTAGGAATTTGCCCTTCAACATAGACAACGAAATTATTTGCAAGAAACTCATTCTTGACGAAGAACCAATAATAATCACAAAAATCACAAGGTGAAAATAGGAAAAAGAGAGAAGAAATAAGCTAAAAAAAGGGAGAAAGAAATAAGCCAGGGAAAAATACACTTTATCCCCCGAAGTTTGACCCATTTTTCGATCTTGTCTCTAATATTTAAAGTTGGGGAAAAATACACTTTACCTCCTGAAGTTACACTAATATGACCTAAATAAAACTGCATGGACCAATATCACCAGAAAATGAAAAAAAAAAAAAATTAGAATTGGTCTCTAAAATTAAATAAGACTAAATTAAAGTAATGTTTGTGTCTCGCCCCTTGCATCAACTCTTCACTTTGTCGCAAGTCTTGTTTTTTTTACAAATCTCATAAATAAAAATTCACGTTCGCTATGTACTCCAGAACTAGAAGAGTCAAAGCAAGAGGAGTTAATCTAAATTTGACAATAATATATCAATAAGATGATAGGCCTTTGACTTTTTCACCTCCACTAATCCTTAACAGTCATCGGTAATAGAAGACAAATTTTGTAATTTCAAATGATTAGGCACATCAAGTTCAAAATGCTTCGGGTGAAATCTCGAAGTTAATTTTTCTTCTATACATCACTTATAAACGAAAAAGATAGAAATGACAGATCAACACTTACTCCCACGGAACATCCCCTACAAGCATCCAGTCACCATCTTTATCCTCATATGTAAGTACATATTCTGATCCATGCAAAAGATCCCTTAACTTGCTCTCACTCAGCATTTCCCTCCCGGGTGCTCCTTGGGATCCACATTGACCTGATGTCATAATAAAGAATAGTAACCAAATCCAGGCAAAAATGAAGTGTTGTCCTTATTCGAACAATAAGGATATGATAATCCCACAAATTTAAAAATCTTAATACTATTGTTCAAAAGCATATTGCCATTTGGATAAAAGCTAAAACATCTCTCACCTAAGGTGAAACAGCTGAACATCTTCTCAAGAGCAGTTGACAGCTCTTGATATGTAGAGTAGGTTCTCAGATCAACCTTCCTGAGATAGGGAGCACCATCCATGCTGACCTTCACAAAAAGTGCACCAGGACCTGGTTTTCCATCAACTTCATCATTGTTCTTCGAAGTGGTTGCCAATGAATTCTTCCTAAACGATCTTATTGGAGGCCAACCAACAACCTGTGCCCTGTCATGCGGGGGGAATTAGATATAAATTATGAACAAAGCAAAACATCCATTATTCGTATATTACACTATTATGACAATAAATAAATAAAAAAAATGAGGACTTTCCGTGTAGCATTTTTCACTTACTTGGGAGCTGGAGCACTGCTGTTGCTGTTAGTAACAGTATTATTGTTGTGGCTAGTTCCATTGGTGGCACGAGGACGTTCCTGCAACACCTTTGTGGGCAACTCTTTCATTATGGGTGACTGAGCCCCAGAAGGCCTGGATACATTCATCCCTGAACTACCAGGAAACTTTCCTTGCCCCACAGATTGTGGAGATTCAGAATCAGAAACCGCATGATACATCCAATTCCCCCCGGTATACACGGAACTTTTTACCTCTGAGAACCCATCCACAGTGTCAGAGAAACCTCTCTTGTTGCCCGAAACAACATTCTTCTGTGATGACGAGCAGATTCCTTCCTTTGAAGGAAGTAAGGGAAATAGTGCCTTCTCATCAAGTTTCCCTGTGTTCAGCAAGCAAAGCTCAGATTTTCGATCCGGTGATTGGGATCCAGGAAGGCCAAGCCGCAACTCCGTTGCCTTCAAGTTCAGATTGTTCTTTTTCTCTTCTGACAAGCTCGAGACAGGAGAACTATCTACCGAAGAACAATCTGACAAACCCATGTAATTGCGTTCTTTTAATCCTGAGCCATTTTGGGAGATACAGTCCATAGTGGGCGACGAAGCCACTAGAGAGACATTGCTCTGCTCTCCCTCCTCAGCACTTAGCAGCGGAGGAGACATCAGACTCCAATATTTTCAACTGTTTTGGAAGAGAAAAATCCACCTTCAACCAACATATTTAATTGCCAAAATATGAAAACCAGTAGTAATTTAGAAGGGAAAAATAAATTTGAGAACTAAAACTTCCACATGACCAAAAAGAACTCTGTCAAGCACATTCCCTGCCTCTTGCTAATGATACCGTGCAAATTAGTCAATAAATCAGACAACCAGAACCACGAGGTAACAGATCACAAACCTTTCCTGTTTCTTATGTTTTGGAAGAAATTAGTCAAATAACTAGAGCAAGACTGGCTGGCTTATCAGAAATATACTTTTACAGATTCTAAGACCCAAAATCCGTGAAATTTGCTTTCAGAGAGAACAAAAAATACTACTATTTAAGCTAATTCTAACAGTAAGCGACGTTGAATTGGTAAAAAAAAAAAGTTGAAATTGTTGAAAAGAAAAGGTTATAAATTTAAGGAAAAAAATTGGTCATAGTAACGACCAAGTCCAAAACCCTTTGCCGACCTTCTACAACCAATAAGTTATGGCAAAATAATACGCCATTAAAAATTATCAGATTCTTCTCCAATATGAAAGTTAAGAACAAAGACAACGAAGAGACTCCAAAACATAAACATCACACACAAATGATGAGATCAGGGGATAGTAAGCTCAATCAACGTTCTAAAACCCAAATAACACCAAATTCAACTGCTTACTTCTCCGCACGAGCTGAGCTTTCTTGAAAATTCAGAAATTTAATACAGAATGTAGTTAACTCTTTTTTCTTTCATTTCCTCACTTTTCTCAGCAGCCAAACAGACGCCAGGAAAAGTAAAACACTTAACGACACCCAAAAAAGGAAAAAAGTAACCCAATATAATGTACAATAACAAAGAAATCCAAAAGTAAAACATAAAAAATCAACCTCAGGAAATTTCTAAAATTAAAAGAACAGAATCAACCAACAGCTACTGATATATTCAACTAAGACTCTGATTTCACGAAACGAAGCTCAACATCAAGCATATAATCAACTACAAAAACAAATAAATAAAGCAGAAAGTGAAGGTTCAAAACAAGTACCTGAGCTTTTTTGTGGATCAGACAAGGAAGAGAAGGCCGATCAACGCTTTTGAAATCCTTAAGAAAATGCACGAGACGTAGAGATGGAAAAGCAGAGAGCGGAGAGAAAGAGAGAGAGAGAGAGAGAGCTCAAGGCCCTTCCATTAAGCAGAAAGCAACGGAAGAAGAAAGCTTTAGGCTGTGCTCGCCGAGAAACCCGAAGCTGAGAAATTAAAAATTGCGAAAGGGGCAAACCAGCAAATAGAGGAAAAAGTTGGCGTTATTTTTTTAATTTTCAGTCTCCTACATCAGGGACGGCTTTGTTTTGTACTGCGGCGGTATATGAGAGGAATATGATCCGACGGTTCCGATTGACTGTCCATAAATCATGATGATCTGTTTTTTAATTTTTCTTTTTCTTTTTTAATGTTTGGGGATAAGGGAAAGAAAGTACACGAAAAGACGGTGGCTGATTCCGGCTTTCTAGTTGGGGCTAAATTCCGCTGGTTTGCAGGTCAAAAGTCTCTTTTGCCCTCGCCATTGTTTGCACTAAAATCCGGTGATTCCGGCTCTCTGTTTTCGCTATAGTTTTTGACTCGTCCTCTTTTGCTTGCTTTTACAGTCGCTATTTCTGTGAGAGGTGGTGGCATTTGCGCACATGGGAAAGCTACTCCCTTGACCTCGCAAAAAGCCCAATTGAATAAAAGAAAGGTAATTTGGGATATATTTTTTATTATTAAAGAAAAAAATGATTATGTTCTATTATGTAATGAGTAATAAAAATCTTAGTCCAATCCCAATACTATTTATAGAGGTTGAATACCCATTTTTAATTAGCTTTTCATGTAACCACTTAAAAAACATGTCAACGGATATAAAATGAGTATAAATAATAACATTATTCTTGTGTAATTATTGTGTCACAAAGAAGCTTATTGTCATTGAATGTTTTATGTGCTTTTTTTTAAAAAAAAGAACTATTGCTTACCCATATGTAATATTATAGCACAAGCATTAAATACCATACATCAAACTCTATAAATATCTTTTTTATTATAGTAGAATAATTTGATTTTAACTCATTTTTCTTTCTCGCGCATGTCTTCAACTTCCCCTTCATGAAGCTCCATAGTGACCACCATTAGATCCTAGGACCCATGGTGCTCGACACCAAACTTCTCACCATCTAGCATGCCACACAACTTGAGATAACGTTCCACTACGACACCGATAAAGAGTAAAAATGTGGTGTCACCAAGTTACTTGTCGTCAAGCAACCATCCTCAATTTCCCTGATTGAAGGTGGAAGTTGCGGTTTGCTCATATCCATCGCCGGTCTATCACTCCTCATAATGCTGCCTCTCAACGTCTAGCTTTAGGGTTTAAGTGTTTTGCGAAAAAAGAAAAAGAGAGAGTTGAAAGCGAACAAATTGTTTTTGAGATGCTAGAATTGTTTGCTATATTTGAAGAGCAATTACATCAAATAAAAAAGTTGATACGAGCTTAAGGTATAATTGATTCTTGAAAACCTCTTTATAAGGGAAATGTGTCAAAAAATTTTAAATACTCTCAATTAAAATTGTACTTGAATTATGTGCGACAATTAATATAATAACAAAAACAACCTAATCATTTCAAAAAATATTTTATATTTTAAATTGTTTGTTAATAATTTTAAGAAACTACATGCGTTTTTGGTGGTTAAAAAATTTATCAAAAAGGTGGGTTGGGGTGGACATGTGGCCAGAGTATGAGCCTCTTATTTTCTCAATTTGTCTAGGTTTCTTTCATTTACCGGGGGATGACTCCTGGTCCAAAATGTCACGTTGTCTCCTTGATATTTTTGGGTCCAAAACCAGCGACTAGTAGCAGGAAACACCTTCAGGCTTCAAGTCATGTCAAGTGATACATTGTAGACATAAGAAAAAAGAAAAGGTGTAGCCGTGTACGCGTTAATTCAATCTGACTTTGATTAAACTCAGTTTCATTTATAATGGCGAGTATAATCGAAGATCCCCAGACATCAAAACTAGCAGGTTGTTGCAGAAATAATAATTGCAAAAACCAAGGCTTCTTTTTTTTTTTTTTTGAAGCCAAATATTTCACATTCAACCACTAGTCTTGACTCACAAATTAAGGCCATAGTATATTTTTTACTATAGAATAAAATTAAAAATTAAAAACAAAATATAAAATATAGATTTACAATCAAATATGATTTCTAACTAACCTCTAATTAAAGGCTTACTGGACAATCCGATTTGAATCCTTTTGATAAATTTTTGTCCAGAAAACAAAATAAACTGAAAAGAACAGATTTTATAAATAATGTTAAAATCCTATAGATTTATGTGATAATATTATTGTGAAATTATTAAAATGTGAATAACTCAGTAAAAATTTAAAACCAATCATTTTAAATTATATAGTCCACATTTTAGTTCTTATATATTTTATTGATTAAATAAGATATATAAATTTAAAAAATAGCGGTTAAACTTAAAAGACATGATTAATGATAATTATTTAATTAAAAAATAATAATGAACAAAATTAACCTTGAAAAAAAAAAAACAAGTGGATAAGATTGAGATAACGTGAAAGAGAAAGGGTGAAGAGGGAAATTGGGGAGGAAGGAGAAAGAGAGAGTTGGTGTGAAGTCGCGTAGAGAGCATTTAATTGGGAGAGTTGGGATAAAGGAAGGGGACAGAAGAAAACAGGGGAAATAGGTGTGATTGGGGGACAGGAAAGCGGCATTTGAAGTCGGTTTGCCGGGTGGTGACGGGGACATCTAACCTCCCCCGCTCATCACTTTTCCTTTCCATCATTACCCTCTCTGTCTTACTTAATTGCTTTTGGTTGAAAGTCTAATACTATAATATTAGATTTGGTCTCCCAACCATCATTGACTGCAACTGCTTTTGCACGCTTGGTTGCAAACCCTTTCATGTTACTTGCATGTCACCGTATCCGGCCCATCATCACCCCCACGTCACTTATTTCGACAATTAATAATGCCATGTTTTTCTCCTTCCTCTGATTAAAACATTAGCAATTGCGTTTGGTCCATCATCAAAATATTTTACTATTCAGTGATAAAATAAAATTTTCTCCGTGAATCCGTGCGATTTTATGGATTTGAGGTCATTGGCTCAGCCTCGCGGCTAATAATGACTCAAGTGATGGAAGCTTATTGCTATTTCTAGCAATTTTAATATGTTTAGAGTCACTTATTTTAGTTAGTCTCTTGCAATCCATTTATACATTTGTTATACAGATTGTCGGTAATTTGAACAACAAATCGTCAAAGATCCAAATCTTTTAATTGGGCTTGATATTGCGTCCAATAAAAATTTATTTGAATAGTTAATTTTGAATTGAAAAATGGTACAATTAGTTGCACGTATTTTATATATAATGTGTATTGTATATAAGGAAAAAATATAAAATTAGTCCTTGTGGTTGACCTAAATTACATATCACTCCCTGTGGTATAAGAAAAAACTCAGAGGTCCCTGTGATTGGCAAAAATAATAAATCATTCCCTTAAGTAAATTTTCGTCAGTCATTTTAACAGAAACCGTCAACCAGTAACGTTAGACCAATAGGAACACGTAAGAGCGACGAGCAGTGTAATGTGACAGAATGACGGTTTTTGTTAAAATGACTGACGAAAATTTACTTTATGGAGTGATTTGTTATTTTGGCCAACCACAGGGATTTCGAAGTTTTTTCTTATACTACAGGGAGTGATCTGTAATTTAGGCCAACCACAAGGACCAATTTTTTATTTTTTCCTATGTTTAGACTCACTTATTTTAATTAGTCTCTTGCAATTCATTTACACATTTATTATACGAATTGTCGGTAATTTGAACAGCAAATCGTCATAGATCCAAATCTTTTAATTGGGCCTGATATTGCGTCCAATAAAAGTTAATTAGTATAGTTAATTTTGAATTAAAAAATGATACAATTAGCTGCACGTATTTTATATATAATGTGTATTGTATATAATAGGAATATGGTTGGAGAATAGGTTTGGGCCTCACCTATTTTGGTAAGTAGGCTCTCAGCATCGGCCAATCCTATTCTTGCCCTCTTTGTGGGGTTACTTGCACAGATAATTGCATCCTATTTTATTCCATCAATCTTGCCAAATTTCTCACTATTAGTTAGTCTCTTTGTTGACTTTGTTTAGGTAATGATTTGATATATATATATATATTATCCCAACATGTAGATATTATAACCAAATAGTGTGTGAATCTTCAATCAGCTTCTCCTATCCTTTTAACCAAAAAAAAAAAAAAAAAATAGAGAGAGAGAGAAATGATACACACTTTCACTCATATACTATTTAAAGTGACTTTTAATCATTATTAAATTTTGAATTCAACTGTAATTTTAAAATTCACATCTAGTTCTTATTTTAGTTTTCGATGTGGGGATGAACATATCCTTTGAAATCAATAAACACTCAACCCTATAATAATTTACTTCCCAATTTTTTATTTTATTTTTAAAAAAATGCATTACCCCTTTGCATCAAAAGGGTTGTATTTTCTTTCTTTTGATTTAAACTGTAAATCATTTCTCCGTCAAATATAATTTGATTTACCCATAATTGATCTTGGACTAAAAATTTTACAAATAAATTCCCCATAGAATTTCAATATATTTATGAATCATTTCCTATTTTATTTCATTTATTTGTGTCAAGTAGATATTAGAAATAATAATGGTTGATGATTTGAAGTATGTGAAACTATAAATGACATTAAGTGCATAATTTACCGTTAACATGATTTAACATGATATTAGAATTACTATCTTAAATTCAAATTTTGATTCTATAATTTACTTTTCATTTCAATTTATATTTTAACTTTGAACCCACACTTGTAATGGAGTATTAGAATGTTAGTTAAATAATTAAATTCACAATTTCTTATCGTAATAAACTTTTAAAATAACAGATGATTTAACATATAATCCATTGACAACATCATTAAGTATGATATTCTTCTATCAAAATTCATTTTTAAAATTTCCTCATTTTAGAAATAATTAAGAATTTGGCTCAATTACTTTTTTCTTCATTAAACCATAATCCTGCTTAGGTTTATTATGAGACATTACCAATAAAAATAAAATCACCTACTTTGCAAAACCAAAACGTGAGGCATATGGACAAGTTTAGTCTAAGACATTAATAAACAACTTTAAAAAAAAAAAAAAAAAACTTAAAAATATTTCTTACCATGTTTGTTAATGATTTTATTTTTTGTCTTTTGTTTTTTTGTTCTCAAGTGAAAGATATTAATAAACAACAAAAACAAAAACAAAAAATACTCTTTGACACGTAAAATTATTTTTACTTTTATATCATATGAAGTATTTTTTTAAAACCAAAAATAAAAAAATACCACAAAAAACAAAGATACCCGAAAGCTCAATTCATTTTTATGGATGATGGTACGTATGGTATGAGTATGATGAAAGTGACGGTGCCCAAAATAATAATTAAATAAAAAAATGTGTAGGGTGGTACTTTGGTTTAGGGCCACAGATTGCGGTGCTGTGCCACGACAATGGGACCCAATGCCGGGAGACTTCCGCTTTTGCCGGTAACTTAAACTCAAACCCCGGTTTACTTAACCACGGTTAAGAGTCACAGAAGTTAACCACGGTTATCGAGTAATGGTGATGGTTCCAAAGCCGAGACGTCAGACTGGCGTCCCAGACTCGGCACACTATTTTTTCTGAAGGTCTATTTCAACCAATAAGAGACTGAAACGTATTTATTATATGGAAGCTTTGTGACAGGCATAATGGCACGTGGACTGTGACTGACAGGGATAGGGCCTGGGCTTTGAAGGTCAATGAGGCTGACGAAGTAGGGGCCCGCTCTAACACGCTCTGCTCTGGTAGACTGGTACTTCACGTGTGAAAGATATATAATGTGTGTTTACTGTTTATGTATGTTTCATTGTCTTCTACCCCTTGACTTCACGGATGGGAACGTAGCTTGAATATGCTTTGAACACACACACGCACACACAAAAATCATTTTTGTTGCAGAAAAAAAAAAAAAAGAGATTAAAAATTCTTTTATTTATTGACTTGTGGCAACTAGCTACCACGAAATCAGATCAGGAATCCATACGTTCTAGACATGGTTTTCGAAAAAAAAAAGAAAATAGTTTTGAGCAAATTTTATTATTATTATTTGTTTTTATTGAAGTCTATGATCAAAGCTAGTGATGATGCATGCAGTTGATTGTTAGAACTATGATAAACATATTGAAATAGAGTAATTATATATGTCACCCTCCATGTTTACCTTATGTCAACTAAAAATGAAGTGACTTTTAAAATTACTATTAAATTTATTATCGATGGTTATTGACTTTTAATTTAATAGTAATTTTTAAAGCCATGTTACTTTTGGTTAACACAAAGTAAACATAGAAGGTGACTTGTATCATTACTCATTAGGATATTAGAACATCAATAAATAATAATTCTAGAGATCAGGAATACCTATAGAAGTCATCTATTTGCTATTATCAATGAGGCAATCCAAATTTTTTCATTAATGAGTTTGAATAATGCTATATACCACATTTTTATCTCATAATTATTTCATAATATTAACGTGACAGTTTTGACTAACCCTTAAATTTTTTTAATTTTTTTTTTATTTTAACAATAACTGATTCAAAGATTAGTTGAAAATATTATATTAGTATTGTGAGATAAAAAACATAACTTATAGCATTACTAAGAATATAAGTTTTTGTGTATGAAAAGGAGGGGGACCTATCCTATGTATATAGAAAATGGAGTTCACCCGTGATCATGAACTCCTAACTTAATAGAGTTACAAGTTTATATACTTTAAAGCATATCTAGTAGGAATCCATTTCCTATTCAGGCAAGGTGTATGAAGCCCATTTTGTGCTTATCATTTTAGGTTGTGTCCAACTCATTTTAGCAAACCAAAACCGACAATCAATGTGAGTCCAATAAAGAAAATATTATAAAATTTATCGCATGGGCAACTTTAAACAACGGATGCTGCAAAATGAGTAAAGATAATCAGAAACTTGTCGAGGGAGAACCCTCTAATGCTTAAAGTAGCTAAAGAAATTGTACATCGCTCAAAATGAGATTAGCTAGGGTTTTTATGAAATTTAATGTATGAGAATGAATGTACTTGAAATAGAGAGATGACATTCCTCAATTTATGTCGAGCGTTCATTGATTGGTTATGATCTTATTCAGAGTCCACATTGTTTTACATTTATTGGAAAGTTACGACCTTAGCTAGATTATGTGGAGTGCTTATGGCCTTAGCTAAATTCTTTACAGGAGATAACCCTCTAATGCTTAAAGTAACTAAGGAGAATTGTACATCGCTCAAAATGAGATAGCTAGGGTTTTTATGAAATTTAATGTATGAGAATAAATGTACTTGAAATAGTGAGATGACATTTCTCAATTTATGTCGAGCGTTCATTAATTGGTTATGGCCTTATCCAGATTCCACATTATTTTACATTTACTAGAAAGTTACGACCTCAGCTAGATTATGTGCAGTGCTTATGGCCTTGGCCAAATTCTTTGCGTGAAATCATGTGGCAGCTCGACTGATACCATGGATTAGTTATTCTCAACATTGTGATTCCCGTGTTCTTAAAGCAACCATCATGTTGAGACAACTAGTCGAGTTATTAAGTAGGAAAGATCCTCCTTTGTAGTCTTTTTTTTTCCATTCAATTAAAAAAAAAAAGACTAGTCTGAGTTATTTGGATTTTCTCACATGATGGATCCTATTGTACGTTTTCTGTTCTATTCCTTTGCACTGCCCTATGTAGTTTGGTTAGAACTTACGTTTCGAGCTTTATCATCTTGTCTCAAATCTTAAGCTTTTAAGTTCGTTTTACTGGTCCGAATTGGACGTGGGTATATCTGGTCTATTAGTTAATTGGGATGATATATTTGCCTAGAAGTATTTCGGAACTTCGGATCGATGAATCATTAAGAATATAGTCGAATTTGAAGAGAAAGAATGTAATTGGTAATTACTAGCGTAAAAGCAAAACGGTTTTTGAGCATATTTTATAATTAAAGTTTATCATCGTGTTTTCTCAATATTTAACAATCAACCTGCATACTTATTATACTTTGGTATTACAGTGATGAATATGGAATCCAACGCATAACACAATCATTATATATAAAGTTGTCAGTATATATATATATTTTTTAATCTTAATTAATTTTACCCGTTGATTTTCTTGGAGGTAGATGGAGGGTGTGTACGTCATGAAAATGCTTTTTCTTTTCTTTTTTCTAATATTCATATATAAGCGAGTGACCTCAAAGATTAATATTGTATTATCATTTGTAAGGTAATGAGTATGTCATGTGTTAAAATCAACTGATGATAGCAGGGCAAAATAAATGTTCTTCACATGCTAAAAAATACGTGACACAATTTTATAAATGGGATTGGAAAAACTTTTTCAAACCAATTTTGAGAAAAAATTTGTCCACATATGCATCGGATACGATCTATTATGGCTAACAGTTATGATTGATATCTCCTTAAACCGAGATTACAAAACCAATAATTCTACGATTTGAAATAATAGGAAGGATGCTGGCAACATGATGATAGCGGGAGGCTAAGGTAAATTTAACGGAACTGCCATTAGGTTAATGCACTCTAAACGACCGACAAAAGCTTGTGATACCTATGATGGACATTGTTGTCAATCTTTTAAAACATCTATGTAGTAACTTTTCAACCCAGCCATCTGGTATAGAACAAAAGATTATGATTCTCGATCTCTCTAACTTTTGGAAAGAGAATTTCTCTCTCTTTAATTTCCTCTATGACACCCCAAACCTGTTAGGCTAGCTAGATTTGTTACAATCGTAAAGCTTCAATGGGGCAAATGCATTAATAGAACAACCAGAGTATTACCTAAACATAATAAAAGCACGAGCTAAAAACTTATTGCAGAAACAAAGGCAATGAAACATAAATGCAACAAAGAGTTCTTAAAGTTCTCTCCTACCCCTTATGAACTTAGTGAAATTTAATTAATGCAAGTAAAACAATAACATAAATGCGATGTAAATATATCCCACATCTACTTATTTGCATTCGCCTCTTAGCTTGATTGTCTCTTCCTAACCTTAAAAAAGGAAAACAAAACGGATGAGCAAGCAATATAAGAGGGGTTTTCAACTCTTTGCAAAACTTTCATTTCTTGGTAAGTTTTCATAATTAGAAAACTTTCTACAATTGAAGCATAGGTGTACCTAACTTGTTCGAGTGACAATATAATTTTTTTTGAAACATGATAACATAATATATACATTGCACACCTAACTTGTTGGAGTGACAATATATATTTTTTTTTTGAAACATGATAACATAATATGCATATAAAATAATACATTGCATATGATGATATTTAAAGCATAAGCAATTGCAATAACAATTATTAAATCATATATATCGAAGGGGTTAGGAATATTACCTACCTCTCAACTGGAATAAGGCTAAATAATAGCTAGCTACCTAAATCATTCAGACATGTCAACCTTAACTCTAAAGTCTAATTATACCTACTAACCCTATTTAGAATTTGATCCTAATCATTGACCTGTTTTGGGTTTTCCTCCTTTAAAAAAAAAAAAAAAAAATCTTTGTTAAAAGAAACTTAGGGTTTAAACCTAATTAAACCCCCTTTTTTAATTTTAATATGAAAATAAACATTTCATTTTAAATAAATATTTATCCCAAGAAAATACCTTTTATTTCTATTTGTTGATTTTTAAAACCTTTTTGAGTTTGAAAATCAATTATCTTCCTATTTTTACTTAAGAAAATTCCCAAAATTTTTGTAATTAAATCTCTAACTTTCTAATTTGGGAGATTGCCAAGAATGGTCCACTTGGATGGACCTAGCCGAACTAGTTTCTCAATTCTAAAGCCCTAAACTCCTTAAACAAGTTTAGAAATATAACTTGCTAGTTTCTCATTTCAGTATAACAGTTTACTCAATAGCATTTTTATTTTAATTTATAGCTTTCGAATTAACCCTTTGACAAAAATACCCTTTGACAAAAATACCCTTAAATATGCAGCTAGGGCGTTTTTCTTTAAAAAAGAAAAAAAATACTTCAAAATTTTTATCATATGCACTCACCTTGTCAAAAATAGAATTTGGGTGAAATAGGACACTTAAAATAAAAATTCCATGCAAATATATGCTAATATGTGGCTAGGGTTTTTGGAAAAAAAAAATTCTAATAATAATACCATATGTATGCGTTTGACCCGAATGGGTTAGGTTAACCTAATTTCTATGGTGGGATGTTACAGCTCCCCCAAAACTTGTCCTTACTCCCCCTCTTCCCTCTCTTTTTTTTTCCTCTCTTTTTGTTTGTGTTTGTTAGAAAGCCATAATAGTTATTTTTTTTGCTTTTTTTTTTTTTTAAAAAAAAATGTCATAGAGGACTCGAACTTAAAATGTGATTAAACTCATATCTTGAATTTATTACATTAAAAATTAAGATTTTAAAATCGATATAGTAAAAGCATATGAGTTGGTGACTGATTGTACTTTTTATTAATAAGATCTTCCTTTAAAAAAAAAAAAAAAAAAAAAACCCAGCCATTTGGTAGCATTAAGTAAGTCAATTATTGAAACAAAAAGGACAGATCGACTTCAAAAATTCAGGAACTGCATGCAAAGCTCTCTTGGATGAAGATATATTGTTCTGACATGACAGCATTGACAGGGTAAATCAGTGAAAAACTAGTGAGGAAGACGTTGGTACATCTTGGAGGCAGCTAATTGAACTTGAAAGAGAAAGAGATCTCTTTTTCTCTAGAAGGACAATCAATGCGTGACATGCAATTTCATTCAATTAAGAATTTAAAGTCTATGATCAAAGTTGGTGATGATGCATGCAGTTGACTGTTACAACTATGATAAACATATTAGAATATTAGAACATAAATAAATAAAAATTCTAGAGATTAGGAATACCTGTAGATCGAAGTCATCTATTTGCTTCTGTCAATGAGGCAATCCAAATTTTCTTGCTAATAAAAAGAATTAGTAATACTATATACCGTATTTTTATTTTATAACTATTTTATAATATTAACATGACAATCATAAACAATTATTTGATTTTTTTAAATTTTTTTTTAATTTTTAATCTTAACAATAACTGATTTAAGAATTGGTTGAAAATGTCATGTCAGTATTGTGAGATAAGTTTTTGTGTATGAAAAGGAGGGGACCTAGCCTATGTATATAGAAAAGGGAGTTCACCCATGATCATGAACTCCTTAACTTAATAGAGTTACAAGTTGTTTTCAAAAAGAAAAAAAAAAGAAAAAGAGTTACAAGCTTATATACTAGTAATAAAACACATCTAGTAGGAATCCAATTCCTATTCAGTTAAAGGTTAATAAAGCCCCTTCCCTCTTGAATAATTTTTTTTTTTTTTTTAAAAAAAGTGTATAAAGCCCATTTTGGGCGTGTCATTTTAGGTTGTATGTCCAACTCATTTTAGCAAAACCAAAACCAATAATCAATGCGAGTCCAATAATAAAAATAAAATATTATAAAATTTATCGCATGGGCAGCTTCAAACAACGAATGCTGCAAAATGAGTAAAGATAATAAGAGACTTGTAAGGAGAAGAATCCTCTTATGCTTAAAGTAGCAAAGGTAATTGTACATTGCTCAAATGAGATAGTTAGGATTTTTCTAAAATTTCATGTATGAGAATGGATGTATTTAACCTTAATTTATGTCAAGCGTTCATTGATTGGTTATGACTTTATCCAAATTTCACGTTTTACATTTATTGACAGGTTACGACTTTAGCTAGATTATGTGGAGTGCTTATGGCCTTAGCCAAATTCTTTGTCAGAAATCATGGGGTAGTTGGATTGACACCATGAATTGGTTTTTCTCAGCATTGTGATCTCCGCGTTCTTGAAGCAACCATCATGTTGAGACAACTAGTCAAGTTATTTGGATTTTCTCGCATGGTGGGTCCTATTGTTCGTTTTTTTTCTTTTTATAAAAAAAAGAAATTATTATTATTTTAATTCTATTCAAGTTTCATGTTCTGGTCCTTTGCATTGCCCTGTGTAGTTTGGTCAGAACCTAGCTACGATTCGAGCTTTATCATCCTGTCTCAAATCCTAAGCTTTCAAGTTTGTCTTACCAATCCGAATTGGGATGATATATCTGGTCTATTAATTAGTTAATTGGGATGATACATCTGCCTAGAACTATTTCGGAACTTCGGATATTCATTAAGAACATAGTCGAATTTGAAGAGAGAAAATGTAATTGGTTACTAGCGTACGTAAAAGCAAAACGGTTTTTGAGCATATTTTATAATTAAAGTTTATCATCGTGTTTTCTCAATATTTAACAATCAACCTGCATACTTATTATACTTTGGTTTTACAGTGATGAATATGGAATCCAACGCACAATACAATCATTATATATAAAGTTGTCAGTATATATATATAATTTTTTAATCTTAATTAATTTTACCCGTTGATTTTCTTGTAGGTAGATGGAGGGTGTGTCATGAAAATGCTTTTTCTTTTCTTTTTTCTAATATTCATATATAAGCGAGTGACCTCAAGGATTAATGTATTATCATTTGTACGGTAATGAGTATGTCATATGTTAAAATTAACTGATGATAGCAGGGCAATCAATGCTGTTAAAAAAATAAATGTTCTTCACATGCTAATTAAAAAATACGTGACATAATTTTATAAATGTTCTACTATGGCTGACAGTTATGATTGATATCTCCTTAAACCGAGATTACAAAACCAATAATCCTACGATTTGAAATAATAGGAAGGATGTTGGGAACATGATGATAGCGGGGAGGCTAAGGTAAATTTAACGGAACTGCCATTAGGTTAATGCACTCTAAACGACCGACAAAAGCTTGTGATACTTATGATGGACATTGTTGTCAATCTTTTAGAAACATCTATGTAGTAACTTTTCAACCCAGCCATCTGGTATAGAACAAAAT
>FXXK01000948.1:28244-55543 GCA_900184695.1 Betula pendula | reverse complement strand
TTTTTCTATTAGTTTAAATTTTGAAATAACTGAAATTTAACAAAAGATAAAAAAAATATACATATAAAGTTTCAACTTTTTTCCACCCCTACAAATTGCCGTTGTGCTTTCTATAATTGGGGATCGCGCTTCTGTTAGCCACTAGCTCGTAAGTCAGAAAGTGATGTACATAAACACCACTTCCGGCATTGCCATTGTCCGCCGACAACGTTAATTAAGAGCATTAAACGTCGCACTGAAGTCATATCAGTTAGGCAAAAAGTAAGAAAAGATAAGAGGAATTTCCAAACCTTATAATCAAATCAATGGGCTGGAAAGCTTCTGTCGCCACATTCACCCAATCTTAACTTCCTCCAAATAATTAAACACAAAGAAATCTAAGAGTATATGCCTTATAACCCAAATGAGAAATTCTATCACATCCATGTCATGTTGTTTTAAGAAACCCCTGAAATTGAAACTGTTAGGCTTAAATTAGAAACGCTAGATACTATAGTCGTGGAAAACATTCATTCAATAAGATTGACAACTTGACCTGGTACTTTTAATTAAATAAAAAGAAAGAGGCTATGTTTGTTGACTTCTTAGCTCCTTTTTTTTTTCTTCTAAAATTAACCCTACTTTTAATATTTTATCAATTATTTTTTAACAAATTTTTTTTTTATAATTTTTATATCACATCATTAATTTTTTATTATTATTCAAATAAAAATCTTACTAAAAAACAAAACTTTTTTCACTTTTTCATATAAAAAATTCACAACATTCATTATATTTTATACCATATCTGTTGAAATATGTGCGATATTTTTCGTATATTCTAACAACATCAATCACTTCTTATTATTATTCCAAAACAAAAACATACAAACTTTTAACAAACACACCTAAAAAGATCCAATGATTAATTTGGAGTGTCACGCCAACATTGTTAGACAATTGTATGATAAAAATATAGTATTTAACATTATTCCGCTTAAATATTCGGATACTGATCTTATTAATCAATTTTAGCTGATGCCGATTGGATAAGTGATCCTACAAATCCTTGTTGTACTACTGATTATTATTTGGCAATTTTCTTAGCTCTTGGTGAAGTAATAAGTAGTTGTTGCTCGATCTAACACTAAAGTAAAATATTATGCTTTAGCTAACACATCGGAGCTACTTTGGTTGCGATGGCTATTATAGAACACAAGTCTCTTCCTCTCTTCTGCTACTCCTATATACTACGACAATATGAGTGCTATTCTCATAATGATATTTTTCATAAATGGACAAATCATATTGAAATTGATTGTCGCTTTGTTAGTCATCATGTTTTTTAAGGTTGGCTGCAACTTCATTCCTTTATGTCTCATAATCAACTTGCTTCAATTGTATGTACTGTTAGGTTAGTAGCCTCTATATATAGGCCCTTTTTGTACATTTTTAAGGACCTAGATCCTTTCCATTTCCTTTGAAATGTAGAGGATATTTTTCCATTTTTAAGTGTAATTCAATACATAGTTACACATTTAGTTTTTCTTATCTATTAGTAGTGGGTTATTAAATTAAATTTTGGACAAAATTTTTGGGTCGAAAGAAATTTCTTCAATTTGGTATATTAAACTAATATATATTCTTAGAATATGTGATTTTTATATGCATTTTTTTTTAAAAAAGAATGTATTTAAGAATCACAATACTCTATTAAAAATATTTTTTAATACACCATATTAGAAGAATTTTCTCCTACCTAACTTAGAATAATACTTTTATTCTTAAATTTAAGACAGGAACGATGTACTACACAATTTTGTAGTAAAATAATCGTTAGAGCGTGTTTCCTTTTTAATTATGATGGTATATGTTATGATCATTCTTCTATTTTACTAAATGCGTGGTGCAGAAGGGTTGGCACTTGCCCCACGTACCACATTATGAGCAATGATTTTAAGCAAGGTTTTTTAGGCATCAAGGTTGAAGCCAATGGTCTTAATTTAACAGACTTTTATGCCCACATCTTGCTCTTTAACAGGCTGCCCTGTCCTCCGATAAAATACTGCATAATTCAAATATAATGCAAGGTGCTGTGAAATTAAATAAAAATGGCAGAGACAAGAAGCTGAGAGATTGTAATATATAAATTTAGATCTTCATAAACATACATTATTTATCTCCTTAATTTGAATCTCCATAGAAACATGATGGAGGACAGGAATATGACCAGTCCGATCATGATTTTTTTTAACCAAAAAAAAAAAAAGGATGAGGCTTGCGTGCTGTAATTTTTACTACAGCATGCAAGCTGTAAAAAATTTAAGGGCCTAGATGAACTAAAATTTTTTTCCAATTAATCTAGGCCCTTAATATTTTAACAGCTTGCATGCTGTAGTAAAAACTACAGCATGCAAGCCTGATCCAAAAAAAAAAAACCCCAAATTTTTACCCCTTATTATTATTATTATTTTTCTAAAAAAATTATCATTCAACATTTAAAATTCTAGTTTCGACCGGAACACAAGGCTTACTAGTACTTGATTTGACACTAAAACAACTATTTTTCTAATTTGTTAGGAATAAAGTCGCTAAATTTTTTGTTAGAATATAAATTAAAGGATAAACTAAATAATTATTTTCTTTATGAGTTTTCCATAATCACCCTATTGTACACAATAGAATTAAAAAACTATGAAGTTTAGTTTTCACTGCAAGTATTATGCGAGCTGTAAAAGTGAAAAATCATCAGCTAGCACACTAGGATTTCCTATCGTAAGGATCACTCACAGAGAAAAGGAAATATACCATCAATTAATGGCAATGTCCAAAAAGAATCCAACCCTTAAAAAAGGAGGAAGTTTCCTTAATCTTTTGCTCTGTTCCCAAAGATTTTGTGCTGAGAAGTTCCCTTCAAAGCTTAAAAGAGGATAAGATCGATAAGAAGCTGACAAGAAGTTGCAAAAGTGGGGTATAAACTCCATTTCCGTTTCAGCAGAAGGAAACAGTAAAGTGCTCTTCTTGGGCAGCAAGGCACTGTCAGTGGCGCTGGTAGGTAGACGAAGACTCCAGAAGATGAAAATAAATTTGAAAATGACGTGCATTTTGGTCCATGACTATTTACTTTCGTGCAGCTGGGATTGTGTGTTTTTTTTTCTTACTAAAACTCATTTAAATTTTTTAAAATAATTCAAAAAGTTTAGTTATTTAATTAATATTTTAACATGATTAATGGTTTTTTTATTAATATATTTTTTTTTATTTATCATAGTGCAGATCATATTCTACTTGGAATTTTCTCATGCCGGTATCTTACTTGATCTTATTTTCTTCTGTCTTTTCAATCTTTTAAAGTAAGAGTCAAGTCCAATCAAAATCGATCTTGATTGACCATTAGATAAAGATCTAAGTGGCAAAATTAAAGCGATTAATTATTACTGTCGGCTTCCAAAAATTCGCTTATAATGATAGACATACTCCACACAACAAAGAAAATTCCGCTAAAGCGATTAATTATTACTGTCCTCTTCCAAATATTCGCTTATAATGATAGAGATACTCCACAAAACAAAGAAAATTTCGAGAAAGAAATTGTGTTTTTTTTGGGGTGGGGGGGGGGATGAATGAAATTGTTACACTTCGTAAGAAGAGGGGTTAAGTACAAAAACAGATGTTCCTAGGCATGCATTTAACAATTCGGATTCAACACGGCACATATATATCTTCTGTGATAGGAACATGTATATTGCTATCAACCACAAGAACTGTGGCTGACTCAGAGACTGGATTATGGTACGTATTACTATATTAGCAGTACTCCAATGTACCTTGCACGGAATAGACAGGTCACAAATATCTTAAGACATTAATTTAGTCGAAGCACTTAAAAAGCATTTATAATGGTTTAGATATTTTAAATTTTTATGTAAAATGGTTAATCAAATTCTTAAAATATATTTTTATTTGATCTTTTAAATTAAATGCATTTTGCATTTTGTTGACTATATACATACGAGTGTAGAAATGTTTGAATCTCATATTAAAAATATGTTATAAATATAAATAATTAATATAGCAAAATTATCTCCAAACATTCAATCCAAAATAAACTTAAATTTTTGAGTTCAAATGATATCTCAACATGTTAAAAATTTCTTTTAAAATAAAATAACTTAAAATTAAAATTTATAATTAATCACTATTAAATTTTCATCAATATTATTACCTATGTTAAATGCTTAAAGCCGCCCCAAGCTTTAAATTTTTGGCTCGCGGTGTACCCTCGTCCCCGTGGACATGGTCCCGGATGGAGTTCCTTGAGAGTCACGTTGGATAAGACGACTTTTACAAGCTGCTATCAAGAAGCTGGATATTCACCTCAAAAAAGAAAAAAGAAAAAAAGGGTAATAGGCTAATAGCTGGATATTTGGGAAATAAACGTAATAAGTAAAAATGCAAGCCCTGCAATAGAATGGTCCTCTTTGGTAGGAAGAGAATGACCCAAAACGATGTGAAGTTCACTGTCTTTTAGTACAAAATTTGACGTACTACCGTGCATGACACGCTTGAAGATAAGTAGAGAAAGAGCAAGTTTGGCACATTTCAGTGACTAATTACGTGGCGTAGAGATATATGGACTGTCATGTTAATCTATAAGTAAATTAATTATCACAATAAATTTCATGTAAACCGTGACTCATAAGTTTTATAAGAAATGAATAATAAAAACGGTAGTAGAACCGACAGTCAGTAACTTGGTCTTTATAATAGCATTTGAGGATTTAAATTCCACACGGCATGTCCTTGTAGGCTCGCATCTGGTGTATTGCTTGAGGGCGGTCACCGGCACTAATAACTACTGCAGATATAGGTTTCACATGCCTTTGTGTCGGCGGCTTGAAGTTTTGGTGCCTTTCTATATTCGCTTCACACTCTATTACATTGAGTCATTGACTGCATCTTCATTTACACTCATGTAGTAGAAATTTTGTACGGAACTGCATTTCTGAAGATACAGAAAATGCCCCTTAAAATTTCCTACGTACTCTAAACTCTTTTCCTTTCCTTTTCCCCCCAACACAAAATGCATATATAGAAATTCCTAATTGCTCAATGCTATTCTTGATCTCTTATGATCAATACCCATTTATGTTCAGAAATTGGAGATGCCATGCCATCATGCCGGTCTTACAAAATAGAATCGTTTCAGAATGAAGTAAAATTCTCAACCTCTTATTTGGAAATCTCAATATATGCACAAAATACTTCTGTCGAGGCCATTGTAGAAGAAATATTTTTATTTTTTAAAGTACAGAAGAAGTATTACTACTCACACGTGCTGCTGTTCCATTTGTTCTCCTCTGTTGGGAAGAGTAATACCTAAGGGAGCCTTATTTAGTGAACTGAATATAGCATGTTAATTGTTAAGAGACTATTACAATTCAAAAGTTTAAGCTTTTAGATTTGGGCCATAATTATGCTATATTAATCAATTCATACTTTTTACATCTTTCTAATGTAAAATATAAACCTCACAAATACACTCATAACATCCTCTATCATAGATTCATAGCACCTCTCGCTCTCCTTTGTAGAGCTCTTTTAATTTATCAAAAATTTCAAATTCGGATTTGGACCTAAAAAATAATATCCAATCTTGATGGTCTTTTAGCCCACCATCCTAGCTGGTGTTTCCTCCATCACTGTATAATTACCTATTATTTCACAAGAGCTAAATTAAAATGAGTTTCTTTGTTAATATACTCACAATGTCAATTATAGGCCGCTACAATTAATTTTACTGTCAGGATTTTTAATTGTCTTTTACGTCTTCGAGGATCTCTATAAAACTATAAAACTATAGCTAGATCAGTATCAAAATTAATTATTTTTTTTTTATTTTATGTAATTTTTTATTTTTGTAACTATGTTGTTTGTTTAAAGTACATTACTCGTTTTTTTTTAAAAAAAAAAAAGAGAAAAAAGAAAAAGAAAAAAAGCCAAATCTAACAAGAAAAAAACTTTAGGCAATCTTATAAGGTGCCAGCTAATGGGCATTTTTCAATATACACCTCATTTCATGCAATCATATTTACACACCAATAAATTAGAAAAAAAAAAAAATATTTGCACACCATTCTGTGTCTTTTGTTTCCATCTTTTATTTAATTATTATTATTATTTTTAATATCGGCTTCTTTCATTTTTCTTTATTCCCCCAAGAAAACAAGCAAAAGAAAGGTTTGCTTTTGCTAAGCACCAACACGTGGGTCACATCCTTGTTCCGTACCAGGGCCCGGACGAAGAAGCTTTACACGTACTCACCTATCTATTCATTTTATAAATTCTCACAATCCTCACTCTCCTCCAAACCCCCTCACTAGCATTCCTCTCCCTCCTCTCGTCGTCCTCCAAACACATGAGAGAAGGAATAAGACCTATCGCAAGTGATGGAGAGCCAGGATCTTTCGCCACCCCAGGTGGACGCATCTCGCCCGTCACTTGGTTTCCCCCTCGGTACTGCCCTCCTCTTGATCATCATATTCAGCTTGAGTGGAATCTTCTCCTGCTGCTACCACTGGGACAAGTTCAGATCAATCCGTCAATCTCTCTCCGAAGACCCAGATCACGAGGCAGACATCGAAGCTCCACCCTCCAAATCTAAGCCCACATGCACGGTATCTCTCCCCCTCCCTTAACAAAATTCCCTTTTTTTCTTACATGGAACTAGTTGATGAACCAGAAAATAACATGTTTGGGTTAATTTGTATTAATCGTATATTCTTTCTTTTTAACAGGATTTAAAGCAAAACCAAAGCGAAAGCTTGCCTGTATTGATGCCCGGGGATCGGATTCCGAAGTTCATAGCATTGCCATGTCCATGTGAGCCTCCACGACCAGAAAAAATCGTGGTGAAAGTGCAAAAGCCGCCAAAGCGACCACCTCGTATGCCAGTGCCTTTGTATTAGCTAAAAAAGTGACCATTTCATGTATATGTGACACTGATTGGAAGCAAAATTTTTTACTTTCAATTCCCTTGTAAGGAGTAGAATTACCAATATTATTATTAGCCCACTAGAAAGGTGATTCTGTAAATTGTTACCATTTCATTTAATATGAGTGTTGTAGTAATTTTTGTAATTATTTAAATAAAGGGAAGATCAAAAATCCAATTTGGCTGCTGAAGAATTTCAATTTCCTTTAACCTTTGTAGTTTGTAGCCAAATTGGGAGTAAAATGGAGTTCTTTGCAACATGCAGCGCGTGCCTTCTCTGTTTTCGATATAATAGAGTAGAACAGAGTCCTCTGTTTTTGGCTATATATATTCTTCCGACAGTTTGTATATTTCTCACAGAGTCACAGGTGAACGATTATAAAGAAAAACAAAAGACAATCATTCTCTCTGTGTTCAGGAACAAGACGGTAAGTACAATGGGTTGTGAAAAATCAAAGTTGGTCTTCACCAGAAATATAGGCAATCCTGCAAGATTTTACCTTTTTTATTGCAAGCATTGTTAGAAGTCAAGTATATTTGCTGTGCTCATGATTATTATGGTTGGTAAAGTATATATCATCTTTCAAATGAGTTTTGGCTGGTATTATTGCTCCTTTAGAATAAGAATGAATTAGTCTAAATTTAGTCTTGCATGGAGGAATGTTAAGGCTAATTGGAGCTTGATTTGTCATTGATTTGGTACAACGAAAAAAGCGCTACGGATTAAATGGTTTTTTCCTGAGGCTTAATCCATAGAGCAAAGGCTTGGGCCAATAGCTTAAGAAATTTTTTTTAAGCCGCTCATTTATGTATTTTGATCAAATTGATAATCTTTTTTATAATTGTTTCTGTTTTAGGGTTTTATAATGCGTGTTTTGATATTTTTTTGTATTGTTTTTCGAAAATAGTAAAACATTGTCATAACACAATAAACGTAACTCTTGAGAATGAACAATTTAAATTTATATATCATGTAATTGTTTGTTTTTGTTTTTCTTTCTTATTTTTGCTTCTCGTGAGTTCTAAGAAAGAGGTGAAATTTCCTAACCAGGAAAAGAGAGAGGCAAGCACAATGTCATTGACTTATTAGCCATTTAGTTATGTTGTGTGCCACCTTTCAAGAATGTCATTTTGGCAACAAATAAATTAGTTTTAGATCCTGTGCAATAAAGTTTTCTTATTGCAACACCATGTTCTGCCTTTTTCTAAAACGTCAGCATCAAGAATCCCAAGAAAAGACAATGAGATTTGCCCATTAATTCATCAAGCTCACAGATAAATCAGAATAAAATAACGCATTAGTAATTTAGTGGTGAAACAGGAAGGCACTTGCCTCGATGGGTCAAAAACCGGCGGGAGTAACACTCGGTGCTCAAAAGAATTTTACAAGATCTATCATGATAAAATGGTGGCCGGGGCCAACATGATCACAAACAGAGAGAGATATGGTCCTCCTCCTCCCCCAGGCCCCCCACTTGGTTCCAGCACCAGCTCCCCATGTCCTAATTTCACTGCTGCTAATCCACACCACTTTCTCTTCCCCAATGAGTACAGTTTGTACTCTTTCCGTGATTGTTGCGAGTACATATCACTTTTCTGTTTTACTTTGCTTTCCGTAAACGCTTTTGATATTGACAAAAAAATATCCTCCCCATTCACTCACAATGTCGGAACTGTCCCCACTTTTCACATTTCAAATGAAAAATCATTCCTTAATTCTCGACACATTTTTCTGGCTTTCTTTTTCATTTTAAATTTGTAAAATGTGCTGGTATTGGGCTTCCTGCCTTCTTTTTGGTTCATATCCTTACAACAAAGATAGATTAGGCTTATGAGGTAAATAAGAGGAATATTAGGTTTATAAATTTTTTTACAAAAAAAAATATATATATTAAAATAATGTGACACAATATACTTAAGAAGTAGATAATCTAAATTTTGTAAGTTCTCTTTTTTTAAAAAAAAAATTTGTAATCCTAATATTTATCTTTAAATAATCATTCAAATCGTAACAATACATAAAGAAAGAAAAAAAAAAGAATAACTTATCATACAAAAGGTGACTTTTGAGGAAATCGAACCATTCCCTTCGGTCATAGGGATGAGTCACTCCCTCCAAACTTTTCATTGGAGTTGATCGAACCACCCTCTTTACCAAATGGAGTGGTTGGTCTATCAACAAATCAACTACTCTATAAGAACTATTGGGAATGATTAAACCATTACATGTTGCTAAAAGGAGTAATTTGTTCACCTCAACAACTACTATTGCACTGCAATCCACCATTCTTTTTTTCCATTTTGTTTATATTTTTTTAAAGGGTGTCTTGTTGAAAAATCTAATTTTGAATGCTTATTAATTGCTAGGCAATTCGATGACATGGAGAAAAATATCTTGCAATGGACAAAAAGGGAGATGCTTGGTGTTCTATCCAAACATCTAACCTCATTCAACCTGCTTTATTATTTAAAAAATAAAATAAAATAAATTTACTCATGAGTTGGATAGAGTTTGATGCATAAAATAGAAAAACAAGCATTTTTTGAACAAAAGTAATTTCAGGATGCATGCGGCGGCTTTTTTTATTGTAAATAAAATTACTCCAAATGGTGGTAATTTTCTTCGTTTATTTGGATTAGCAGCCAGGTCTAAGATTGATTTGGACCATCTGAGATGGTTTTATCTAATATAAAAAATTTTAACAAACGAAGTATCAATTTTTCTGAATTGCATGTGGCGGCTTTTTTTATTGTAAATAAAATGGTGGTAATTTTCTTCGTTTATTTGGATTAGCAGCCAGGTCTAAGATTGATTTGGACCACCTGAAATGGATTTATCTAATATAAAAAAAAAATTTAACAAACGAAGTAACAATTTTTCAGAATGGAACTCATTTCGATATTGTCCGTTATGCACACACCTAAAAAAAATAAATAATAAAAGCATAGACGGTCGAAGAAAGGCAGCCTGGCCCATGTGTTTGCTTTGGATTCAAAGAAAGTTTTTAGTGAAAAAAAGCAGGATTTGTAAACGTACGATAATAAGCACGTTAACCAAAGGGGCCCCTTTTACGCCCACATCACATGGGGACAGAGCCTTTCCTGGACATTTCTTAGTGGGTTCTGAGTGGTCTTATCCCAACAGTGTCCGATGATGTCACTTACATTTTTGTTTTTAAATTCATCTTCTCTGTAGTGCCAAAAATCATTGTCGTAATCAAATGATTCAAAATGTCTCACACCCTTGTCCTAATACCCACTTTAATCATGGTGGGTTGAGCATAATTTAACAAAAAGAATAGATTAGTTGATATAATTAAATGAATGAAATTATCATTGATATATATAGTTTTACACTTAAGTTTTATGCTCGACATACGAATACGAATCGTAAGTTAGAAATTAATGGAATTTTTTGTATTAAAAATTTAAGCGTGGACTCAAATTAGACATAAATGAGACTGAAATATGCTCATAATAATTATAGCGACCAAGAAATATGAAAGAATCGAAATTAAACCTTGTTTCTTATAAGATATTGTTCCCAAAATGGTGTGCCCGGGGGAATAATTCGATCACATACGCTAATTTGTTCAATCAGAATTTGCAAGCATAAGAATCTAACATGAATGATTTTGTAACCAAGACAGTATCCAATGCTTCTCATACCAATCAGTTTATAAAACTTAATAAATCATTTGCAAGATTATTTATTTAATTAACTATATCCAACAAAAGCGACAGAAACCAAATCATGAGGATAGGAGTAGAGCTTAAAAAGGAAAGAGAGCTTCAGCTTTAGGGTAAGACGTGAGAGATAGTTGGTTTTGGCTATAACTCAGTAGGCTAATAATGTTGGAAAGCACAATAAACCAATCAACTACTTCATTTATGACTATAAAGAATGATTATAGTGGAAATCCTCGTATTAAGGTTAGGTATATATCTTAAAAAACTCATATAGTGTAGACTGTGGATTAGTTAAAGAGTTGTCGATCAATGTCCATATCATGAGAAATGTTGTACATATTTTTATTTTTAATTAAAAATTAGATTTAATTGTAATTTTTTTAGTGTTACATTAAAAAAATATGCATGCATTTGAGAATGTATATAGCATTTCTTTCTGATAATATCAACCTTGGAAGGCTGGAACCATTGAATATGTTACCCCAACGTCAAATGGATATCTTAATTTATTAGATTGTGTGAGACCATTGAGGATATGGTATTTTTGGTAAATAAGTGTCATCTTTTCATCGTATATTATATATAATGTGGTTTGGTGATCGATAAAACATTCGTCAACTTGCATGAGTGGGATGCTTACTCCACCGTACATCCTACTTCTTTGTTTTTTGTTTTTTTTTTGTTTTATTTTTTTTTGTTTTAAAAAATTGTTTATTATTTTCTTTTTTAGAGAATAAGATTCTGGTACGTTAAACTACGGAGGATGGGGGAACTTGTAATTTTCCATGAAATTCCGGCGGTGAATGAAAGAGGGGGTCCCCTAGCAGTTCGTGATGCGAGGCTTACTTACCCGATGCACCCGGGCCCCTGAACCCTGCCTCATTTCTTGCAAAATTCGAGCCAAAAAAAAAAAAACACCCGAGCTACTAAACTTACCAGTTCTACTAATTAGCTACCCCACAACAAAGACAACCAACCGCTCTCAGAACATTTAGATTTTTAAAAAAATTTAGAAAATAAAATTATTTTTTGTTTTTTTATCAAAATACACACTATAATAACTTCTCTTTATATTTTTTTATACGATTAAATTATTATTTATTTACAAAATACAAGTTTACTATTTACCATCATTTTTTTAACAAAATTTCAATATAGTTCTTAATTAAAAGAAAAAAGATGAGAGATGAAAAAAAATATTTTGAGTTAAAATAATGGATATAGAATCTATAAAGAAGCTGCGCGTGGCAAGTAATATGTGTTTTTAGATAATTTTTACCTATATTTTACGAATTGAAGCATCTCGAAAGTAGTTGTTAAGAATGCTCTTACACAAACAACTATGACAAGCCAGGAGGTAAGAATTCCTTCTAGTATCTTCTTGGGCCCACGCCCCATCATCAAATGACACTTGTCCATAGAGATACGCAGGAATGATGCCCATCATTCAAAAAGGATATTCTTAGCATGGAGTAAAACTATTTATTAAATTATTATATGACTGTCACACAATTATAATGATATGGTTATAAAAATTAGTTATTGATATTTTATTTTTTATTTACAAGTGTTGATTTATGAGCTAATTTTTATTGTCACGTCATCAAATTATATGACAATCATATAAGTTTATAGAGTAATGTAACATGTCCAACTCTATCCAACTTTGTGTATGTAGTTTTTTTTTTTTTAAAGAAAGCATTTTTGCTTTTATGAGGTTTATTTTTATTCATATATGTAAAATTAGACAAAAAAATTAGACATATAATATTACTCAAATTTATAATAATCTATTAAATAACATTATTCTTTGGCAAGTACATTATTTTTTCACTCTATGAGTATTCAATAATTCATCATACCTCCTTAGTCCTTTTCTCGCTTCCCAAGAAATTATTATATTAACTTAAACATCGAAGATACTTTCTTCGGTACCTTCAACGAGTCTCCAAACTTGCTTAAAATTTTATTTTTTTATTTTTTTATTTTTTTATTTTTTTTTGTGGGCTAGTATTCTTGATTTGAGGTTCGAGTGCGACCAATTGTATCATCACATGTCATGCTACAAATATTTGTCACATAGATTATAAAGCTAAGCCAATTAATCCGTCAATTACGTAGTTAATTTTCAAGAATATATATAGCCATGTATGTGTTAGATGTAATAATTATATTTATTGATTTGTAAGTTCTTGATGTCTTCAAACAAGACTTTGTACAAAAAGGTCTAAATAGTAAATATTAACATGAGAAAAGATGAGGGCTGATATTGGAAATTGTGAGTATTTCAAAGTGAAAATACTCACATACTTAATTTGAAAAATGAGAGTACATGAGACCAAAAAAAAAAAAAGGTCCATTGAAACCACAAACAAACCCCCTACCGTTGGGTTACGGCCCAAGAAAAGCTCTTTTAGTGCTTTCTTAGCCTTTTCGGTTTGTGTAAAAAAAGCCCACTTCTCTTTCGAGTTTGAATAGCGCATTCTCCCTCTCAAAGCTCCTTATGAAGCAAGAGCACCAAATGTTCGTGAAAATGCCAACGAGAAACCCCATCGTTGGCATCGAGCAACCCAAGACTCTCCGCAGATCTCCGAGATTTCTCCACCATAAGACCACCACAGAACCACAAAGACCCACCACTCTCCGAAAGTCCCCTAGACTCCACCCGAAGAATACAACCTCAGAACCCGAAGATCGGAAAACCCCCAAGTCTAAGTCCAGAAGCCACAGGGTACGCTCTCCTGGTCCTCTTCTCAGCTCAGCGCAAGATAAAAAGGATTACCCGGAAAAAGATTCAAAGAAAACGAGTAAATCTGATATTGGGACAAGAAATGTCGCCAATTTATGTTCTGGGTCGAGAAGATCTCCAAGGTTGAACAATGGGGTCGACGGGTCTCGGAGTCTCAGACGGTTCCAGAGGTTTTCTAATCAGCAAAATTTCGTCGATGAGTGTATAGATTACGCTGAGAAAGTTTCGGAAAAGACGAGGAAATCTGATATTGGGTTGAGTAGTGGAGGTCTAAGTTCTGGCTCGAGCAAGTCTCCAAGTTCGAATTGTAGTATTGAGGGAGTTGGAGGCCTTAGACGATCTCAGAGGGTTTCTAATCAGCGAAATGTTGATGATGAACATGTCAAGAACAGTGGCAGCGCTAAGTCTTCGGATAAAGTGGATTTAACAGATGATGGGAAAGCTGAAAGGGGTGTGATTTCTTGTGAATACATTGTGGGGAAACGTGAAAGGCATACAAGGGGGAGTTCAATTGGTCCTGAAGCCTTTATAGCAAAAGGCGAAGAGAGGAAGGCTAAGGAGATTGGGGTTAAGAGGAAGAGAAAGCGAGATGAGGAAGATAATGGGATTAGTAAAGGGTGGACAAAGGAACAAGAATTAGAATTGCAGAGAGCTTATTTTGCTGCCAAGCCGACACCCCATTTCTGGAAGAAGGTTTCCAAACTGGTATTTTGCTGTTCCTTCGATTCTCTCTAATTTGGAATATCTTGTTTATTTGTTCTGTTTGCTTATCTGTTTCTTACTAGAAGGTTGGTTGGGTTTGGTTCTTCATAGGGAACTAAGCCTCACAACAAGAAACTTGTTAATAAAAAAATTCTCCAGGATCCTTTATTCATTTTTACTCGGTCTATAAAGAGACTTTACAAATAAAGATATAAAATTAAACCTACTGACAAACCCTTTCAAGATAAAATAATCATCGTACTCAAAAGATAATTACCCTTACCCGAATTATTTCACCTAATTCGACTTGGCAACTGCTTGTATAGTGAAACAAAATGCACCACACACTGGTGCATTATGGACTCAGCAGCGACTTCGTCACAATGAAAACTGTAACATAGCTCCCTTGAATTATGTGACTGCCTGTTTCCACCATTGATCCAAAAGTCATAGGACTATTGGTTAGTGTTTTGATTAGATCCTTAACCCTTAGGATCGCAATATTCCACCATGCTTCCGAATCTAACGTTCACGGTGGCTTACTCTATTGACACTGACTCAATGGTAACTCTTTCTCTTTTGACAGCTCTACTGACCTATCAATAATCAATGACTAAATACTTTGCTCATACATAATATATTCCAGAACATTTTAATCCAATCTATAGGTTGCTCATTTTGTGACTCAAATCCGTGATATGCCTACTCTGAGACCAATTGTTATGGGCCTAACCATTTGTCCAAAAGCCCAAATATTATTGGATATTAATTTAGTTAAACCCTTAACGATCGTAACCATACCGTAAGGCCCAGGTTCCTCAAAAGGACCTACCCAGCTACCCAAACAATCCCGTTACTTGACATTATCATATGAATGAGGGAAGTATACTTTGGGAAAAGGATGTAAATTTGTTGTTTCTCTCTAAGTATGATCTTTGGAAGAGAAATGCCTTTTCAAGGAGTTATAAAGATGCTTTCTTATTGGAATGTTTGTCTATAACATGTTCACAAAGCTTAAGTCCTGTGGTTGAGATTGTGAAAATTAACTTTAATAAACATAATGAAAACCTATTTTCCGGAGAAATCATTGTTCAACTTGAAGTGAAAGTCTTGGTACTTCAACTGATTGCAGGACCTATAAGAGAGCGTGAAGAATTGAAATTGTTAACTTAAAATCATATACTAGAATTAGTTGTAAATATCAGTGTTATTCTGTCAAAACAGGAATTAAAAAAAGACAGAAACTAACTGTTTTGCCTGATAAGTCGAGAAGATAAGTTTTTTTTTTTCCTGAGCTGAGAAGATAAGATTTAACGCATAAGAGAACTAGATAAAGATTAAAGACATATGCTATCTATTTGTTGTCAACATCAACTTTTTTTTTTTGAAGTGAGTCAACATCAACTTCTTACTGAGTAAACAACATTTGTAACATAGCATTAGCTGAAAAGTTTTATAACTAGATTCGAAATGAAAATTATCAGTACGAATATTTTTCTAAATCCTGACGTCAACATATATTTGCTCTTTAATTTTTGAATTAGTAGTTGTTAATCCCTGTCAGTTTTATCTGTGGAGTTCGCTTCTCTCTGCAATGCTTTATCCAAACTTTCTCAATGGTGAACTTATACAAACAAATATCAATCACAGGTGCCTGGAAAGTCCGAACAGGAGTGTTTTGATAAAGTTCACTCTGAAAATTTAACCCCGCTTCAACCTCGGCCTCGATCAAGGTCTAAGAAAGCAAAGTCTTCTCCCCTTCAACATGTTTCACTTTCCGCAAGTAGATTGCTTAAGCCAAGGGTTAAAATGTTGAGATGCAATAAACAGAGGAGTACTCATCTTGCACAAAAAACTGTGAGACACTTGTTACAAAAGCATTATCATGTGGACCAAGAATATGAAGCGGATCTATTTTCAGTACTTGAGCCAAATATGGATCCGTCTGCCCAAGATTTTCAGCCGGGTGTTATACTTTCCACCCCAAAGCGGTTGCAGGAAGAACAAGGGTTTATTCAGAAGTTCCGTGAGAGATCTTCTTCAAGCCGTAAAAAATCCCTTTCAAGATTTAGTGGCTCGTCTCTGACGTCTCTTGTTAGTCCTCCAGTACTGAAGCGGGTCAAAAATAGGGTCTTACATGAGAAGTATATTGACCAATTACATTGTAGGGAAGCCAAAAGAAGAGCAGCGTCAGCACGGGCAGGAAAATCCTTTGTTGTTAAAGAGGATACAAAAGATCGTGTTCAGAATATTGATGTGGTTAAAGCAGCAAAGAATGCGCTGGAATCTGAAGCGAGATGTGTTATCAGTCAGTATCAACTTTTGCAGGCCAATGCTCTGAGCAACTCTGATTTTAACGATGATGATGGTGTTGACACCAATGATCATGATGAAAGTGACGATGGAATTTAGTCCCTTTGTTTTATTGAAAGTTTCCAAGATCACTTAAGATGTAATTTTCTTCATATTGCTAAATGCTAATTGAAGCTGCCATGTGCGACTGCTGACCTTGAATCCTGTATAATATCATTAACCCATTTTTGGAAAATTTTGTTTCGTAAATTTTGTTTTTGATAGCATGAGGGCCGGTGAAATTCACTTTGATGGTTTCATCCTTTTCAAATTTATGAGTTGTTTACCCATTTTGTAAGCGTAAAGTAATTATAATTATTAGATGCAACACATTTGGGTTCTAGATAATCGAATCTTGAATAATGCTACTCTTTCTACCAATTTTACATCGGCTGACGTAGCATGTTTTAAGTGGCTTTTTACATCAAACACTTAAAAATAACAAAAAAAAATTCACTTAAAACACGTCATGTCAATAGATATAAAATGAATATGATAAATAGATGTGAAAAAATAATGTTACTCTAGTATCTGGTATCTATGGGCGCCTCTTAAGTCACCAAAATGTAGAATATGAAAGATTTGAAGATCGACATATTTTGGCTTGTCTTGACAAACTGGACTCTATGGACCTGAATCTAAGCTTGGAGCGCCAATTGTGGGCTTGAAGACAAGAAAGGCAACAATAATAGAAGTTTTGTTTTGTTAAGCTACTAAGTTCGTGATTTGAAAAAGATTTTGGCATTTGTAGCTCCGTGCGTTCTTTTTCTTGCTAGATTAGATGATTCTTATTCCAAGTTCTTGAAGGGTGTCCTTGAATATTTGGAAAAAGGGACAAAAAGGTCCTTATCTAATGCTAGACTTTTAGAATGAGGAAAACTCCAAACTCCAATCCAATCTAATTATTCAGGCTAGCCCCGATTGCATCAATCAATTAGTTACTTGTCCAGGATTAATTTCATTTGATCCAGGAATAAGAAAACAAAGATGGTTTGAATTTTGAAACTTGTTTGTTAATTACATTTCATTTAGGAGTTCCTGCATATGAATTCTCAGTACTCAGTGCACGTCCTTTCTACAATGAAGCATTGCTCAGAAAAACAAAAGTTTAGGATTTTGCCAACTCAGGTGGGGTTCTAAATTAGAAGCAGGGGGGGGGGGGATCATATAGCTCAGTAAAAAAAAAAAAAGAGGGGAGATCATATAGCTTCGATGAAATTTTACTGGGAATTCCATAGGTCTGTTTTAAGAACTCTAGTAATCTGCTGCATCACTAAGTATCAACCCTGCTTGCTTTTTCTGAAAGAAATATGTATGACCTTGGAAATCAAGTTGCCAATATGTTACTTCTGTTTCTTCTTCTTGAGTTGGAAATACCATTCTACTGTTGTTATTCGTGATATATAACTATGGTGTATATGGAAGACCATGTGGAAGTTAAAATCAACTGTAAGAGAAAAACAAAGTCCAATTCACATAGGAACTGTCTCTCTCTCTCTCACACACAGACAAACACAGAATTTGAGTTCCATAAATCTATCATGGCCAAAATAGCAATTGTAATGATCCAAGGAAAACCGCTAGCCACATCTCCATTATCACTTTAAAATGACTAATTAATTTGGAGCTTTTCTAGAATGCCTTATAAAGCCTAATTTCACTTAAGAACTAAACAATGTAGAACTTCGAACTCATAACTATCTTTTATAAATTACTTGTTTTATTTGGGCTACTCCTCATCTTCCTATTATTTGTTACAACTCAAATGAAAAGGCAAAAATGCTCACTAATTTTATATATCATGTTTAGTAGAATGTCATCAAACACTTATTTCCTATCCAATCTTTAAGTTTATAGTAATATCCAACTCTCTTATTAACTGTAATGGAAAAGCCATAACCTTATTATGGTGAAACTACGCAATTTGAGCCTGTCACAGAATCAAATGTTACAAATCCCTTGGTTAATGTATTATCAATCCAAGTTAATAAAAGATAACCGAACACAGTAATAATACTGTGTGTGTCGTAGTGTTTGGGATATTTTTGGCAATTAGATTCAGAAACAGCAGCAGGTCACCATCCTCTACAATCCTAAATGCCAATTATTGCTGAATGGTCATGTCTAGTGTAGCAATAAGATCTCTATAATGATTTGGTTTTAAGCTCCTGAAAAGAACTTTAATCAATCACCAAATTATGTGGATTTATTCGATATATATACATTCTGATTGTATTAAGAACAATTTTTTGACAAACTTCTTCTTTTCTTATTACTTATTTGTATATCAATTGAGTTAGACTACGAACAAATATCCTTAAATTGAAAAAAAAAAAAAATGCACTGGACAATATATAATAGGCTGTGAGATGCATGGACCTGATGATCAATGAGCAACACTTATTCAAAGAGAAGATTATTACAACTTCTCACTTGCAAAATTCCGTGAAGAAGAGCAACTTAAGATTGTTAAGCACCCCAACAATCTCTTTTCATCCTTTTCTTCTACAAACATCTTCCTCCATAACCTGCATTTCTAAACAATGCTTGCTTTATCTCTTCAGAACTTATCACTGCTCGCTCCTGAGCTCCCTAACACACCAATTGTAAGAAAACACACATTTCATTGATTTGAAGCATGCACGTTAAGATCATAATGTCAACCAATTAGTAAGACAACATAATATACATACCTCAGAACAAGAAGCATGCACTGAAAAATCATTGAAGCAGCTTATAACACACTGTTGAATCTCAAGGCCTAGTGCTTCTAGCGTGTTCACTGTTGATAGCAACAATCCTGGCTTTGCTGCACAGCATATGCCGATCCGGGTATCCATTTCCTTCCTCTCCACATTAAACTGAAAAGTCACAGAGCCATAAAATTCAATCAATTGAGCTAGAGGGCTTAATGAGTAGTGAAATTAATGGGTACATTTTTTTACCTTGGGGGAATTTCTCACCAATACTTCATTTGGCTTGAGCTCCTTGGAGCCCATTAAGTCAATCTGATCTGTACCCTCTTCCATGCTTTCTGCTTTCAATTTATTGATTCTTTCCAGAAGCTCTTTCATATAATCTATGGCGTCTCCAAGTATAGATGTTCTGTCCATCTGCCAAAAAGTATTCAAAAAGCAAATAAAGGATTTGTAATCACTGGTGAAACAAGACAACAAGAACAGTTCAATGGCAGCATTGTAAATCTTAGATCATCACCTTGCTTATCTTAGGGACTATTGATCTGAGCATAGAGAGGCGGTCATTTAAGCGCTTCCTTCGTCTTCTTTCTGCCATGAGATTCTTAGAGGGCTGCCCTTCCAACTTCTTGGGCTTACTTCTTTTCTCCCCACACAAACCCATGTTGAGAGCAGCTGGATTAATGTCGGCGGCTTGTTCCATCTCAACTTTGCAGCCATTGTTGTTCTCTTCCATGCTGTGATTTTCACTGCCAAAAAACCCAAGTTCTTCATCCTCCACCATCGATGGGTAATCCTCTTGGGATTGAAATGGTGGCTTGTTTTCGGTCTTGGTGTATGATGTTTCAATCTCTGTGAATCCATCAAGAAAAGGGTAGGCTTCTAAGGCCTGGCCACTGAAAGGGCAGTCAAAGGGTGTGGAGAATCCTACAAAAGGGGGATTTGGGTTTTGTTCCAAAGAATCAAAGTTCCACCCACTAGGGAAGAACTCGTTCACTCCATTAGGAAAAGTGTTCCAAGTGTTGTCTCTTCTAGGAGCTGCCAGTAACTCCTCCAAGAAACCATGTTGAGTGAGCTCCATCTCTCTCTCTCTCTCTATCTCTCTCTCTCTCTTAAAAAAATGGTGGAAGAGAAGAAGATGAAGCTGCACCAAGTTGAAGGAATATATAAAACAATAAAAAAAGGGTCCATTTGTCATCATAAATGTATTATAGTATTCATTACAGTGTGAACTTGTATGTAGTGGCACCTAGAGCTAGCCTAAGACAGAAATGGAATCTGCTTTTGCTTCTCACTCACTCTCTCTCTCTCTCTCAAGGCTGATTAATGTCTTTTTCACCGAAATTATCAATGAGACAAATTCAATATTTAATTCCACAACCTGAATGCTTTGACCCGCAAGTCTGTCTGAAACGAAAATGGATGAATTTACGATAATAGACTGTCAGTTTCTTTTTGTATATATTTATATAAATATATATATATATATATATCTCTGTATATATAACTTCTGAGCATTTTACTGGTTGATTACCATTTACCATGAATAAGATTGCCCGGTTGGGCCCCATACCTCAATGCCCTAAACATTGGCTTAGTGGATTTGTTTGTTCTTCTTCACTTTTCTCGCGACCAGGCATGGCAGGAAAACTATGCTTAAATTGTCTCTTCTTATCTGCAATTCTCTCTTATGAATGGATTTTCTTTTTTGTTGAAAGAATTTAGTTGCTTATTGGGAAATGGTTGTTGTATTCATCTTCTGGTCATGGCAAGTGAAGATTAGATGAAAAAATAATTTTTTTTTTTTAAAAAAAACGAAAAACTCATTGATACACTACTCATAAGATAAAGTTCTAGTTGAGTACACACGTGAAAATTTTAAAAACATTTTATATTATAATAATTTGTTTATATATTATAACTTAATCTTTTATATATTATTATGTTTGTAATATATCTTTGTAAAACTATGCTTCAATTCACAAAATTCAAAAGTTTTTCGAATATCATATGATCACTAAGAAAATAAAACTAAGCATAAAGGATACAAATCAAATCACATTGTTGAAATAGAATATCTAGAGATGTATGTAAGTAAATACCTCAATATGATTTCATTTGAATTTATTTGTTTTCTTGTTCTATTTGGACATTAATAACACTTGACCTATTAATATTAGGATACTAAAGAAATTCTATTTATTTAGATTTCTAATATATTTTGATTTATGCTTATATATTATATAAGTATTCTGTGAATACAATAAAATGACAATTGTCAACATTATAAACCGCTACTTGTAATTCTAAACTATTTTTTTGAAGGCTTCTCCTTTTATATATATAGTTAGATTTAAAATTTATAGGTTTAAACTTTTGAGTTGAGAAAATAGTTACACCCAACATATTATATTATGGTTTCACAAAAAGACTCCCACATTTGTCAATCTCTCTAACAGTTCTCTATAACATTACAAAGACTCCAAGGGAAATTGCTTCTAGCACTTGACAACATTAGGAAGAGAATGTATACCAGTTTATGAGCAGATTTGAGTAGAGGCATATGCATATTGGAATTTTTGCATGATTCATCACAATCCCAATTAAATCAGTTTAACATCTCCATATATATTAGATTAGAGACTCACCATCTTTAGTTATTTTCCCTTTCAACAATAGGATTTGCCTAGCTTAATTAGCTTGTAAGTTTAAGTTTTCCATCTTTAGAAGATTCTCCCATCTTTAGAATTTTTATTACCTTTTTAGACGTTAGATTACTGTTAGAAGAGAATGGTGGAGAAAATAAGTTTTTTTTTTTTTTTTTTTTGGTGAAGAATAATAAAATTTTGAATTTTGATCTATTTTTTACGAGCCATTTTCATATATAGTTTGTTATTATCACTTGCACTGCATCAGTTGGTATGAAAGTTTAGGTGTGCTGCAGAAAATTAATAAGGGCCTAGGCTCTTGCTGATTTCTGCATGATGAACATGAATTGAAGTTGCTTAGTTAGCCTGTGGATCGGAGAAGCTAGCTAGCCACATCACCCACAAAAACAAATCACACCATTCATCGTATATATCTATATAACAATGTGAAAGAGATTTTTTATTTATTTATTTATTTTTAAAACAATGTGCGAAAGAATAACTATGGCTGCATCACCTAGAGAATTGTCGGCCTCTTTATTGGACATTTCCAAAACCTTCCAATCAAACCTATTCCAACACCGGCCAAGACAAATTCCGATTATTCCCTATATATAAATATATATATATTATATAATATATATATGAGATTTTTATATAGGTTCGAGTCGTTCGACCGTGAATATATGCAGGTTTTAAGATTTATCAAATGAAATTGAAATGTAGAAAAGAAAACGAATAGAAAAAACAAAAATGTTGAAAAGAAAACGCTATGAACTTACTTAATTGGCTTGCATGGCAACCTAGTGCGGTTGGTGAAGTAGGCAAATTAATGGGAATTGGTGTGGACACAACTCACTCAACTGGTGCAATAGCAATAGCAATAGCATCTTAATTGTATTTTTATGCATAGTATAGGCCATCATGAATTTTCATTATTAGTACTCGTTTTTTATCGATCATTGATGCCTGACTTTTATTAAGGCTCCCCGTGACCCAAGGACAATAATAGTTCTTTTATTTTTATTTTTATTTTTTTTCTATTCAAGGACAATAATAGTTCAACAAGGAAAGAGTTTGCAGCTTTAACTAAATAATTAGCTCCTAGCTAGCTTAATTATATGACCAATTAAGTTTTTGTTTTTCACAAGCTAGAGTTTCATTTGATATGTTTTCAATTTTGTTATTTTTGAGAAAAATATATATAAATAAAAAGAGGTTTTAAAATTATTTTGAAACTTAACAAACTGTTTGATAGCCGTTTTAAAAAAAAATAATAATGGATGGTACCTAATTTTTCAGATTTTAAAACTTGAAATTTTTTTTAGAAAATGCTAAAAATTACATTTTTATCCCACAACTATCTTACAGTACTAACATGACAATTCCAATTACCAACTCTTGGAAATTTTTATTTTTTTCTAGAGCATATAATGTTATATACCACATTTTTATTCCACAATTATCCCACAATGTTGATGTCAGTTCTCAATCAACCTTTGACTGATCCAATTAGGATTTATTGGAACTGTCACATTAGTATCGTGTAATAGTTGTGAAATAAAAAATATAATTTTTAGCATTACTCTCTTGTTAACAATAAATGGTTATGTTAGAATATAGAGAGCTCTTACTATAAGAATGAGCTGTAAACCTTACTTTCACAGTTTACAATGAGAAGTTGATACATCTTCTAAACATACCAAATACAATAAGTGTAGATCCGGTAAGTTTCTTCAAATGATATTTTTGTTGATAAGTTTTCTTTTGTTCATAAGATGTATTTAGTATTTTTAACTAACGTGTTAACTTCTTATTGGATGCTGTAAAAGATATGTTTTATATCACATCCTGCTTGAAGGTATTCTCTATAATATATTCTTATGTGTATATGATTGATTTATACTTTCTAGTATCGGTCAATTTATGTTTCCTTATAAGCATTTACAGCAGCTCTTTTGTCATTTTTTTTTTAAACTTAAGGAATCAAATTACTTTTTACTTCCATATATAAATACAATTCATAGTAGTTTCTCTTAATCGTTCCCTATACCAATTAAATATTATTTCTTTATTTTTTTATCATTTATTTTTGAATAATTTGGTTTATTGGGAGGTATGAGAGGAGAGAGTATTAAGTTTTTTTTATTATAATAAATATTGAGTTTGCAATAATGAAACCTAATGCATTGAGTTTTACCGTAGCAAATCTAAGCTTTAGGAAACCGGTAAGAAAGCTGCTGTAAGTTACTTTTTGTGACTTTTTTAACATTTTTTCAAAATTCAAGGAATGATACAAGATATAGAGTTTCTGCTGTGAATGTTTTAAGTTAAATTAGATTTACTTTTCAACTATAAATAGTGATTTATGTATGATAAACAATCAAGTCAATAAGCTCAAAAAAAAAAAAAAAGTGACACCTTCCAACTATAAATTGTAAAAAAATTATAAGCAAAATTTATAATTTTTGGTAAATTATAATTATTACTATTTAAACTATAGGGTTTTCCCTGTTAACCGTGGGGCAATATAGCGATTGAGGAAGATCGGAAATGGACATGAAATTCGATAAATTTGGGGAAACGGGGACGACATGTAGGTCCTGGTATGTTTTTAATACGAACAGGTCCACTGTTCCAGTATGTACGCCAACATTGTACCAATCACAATAATCCATCTCCCCACCTCTGACAATTTTAACAACCCGACAAAATATACAATCAAAATGGCTACGTTCCATATGCCACTTCTTACTTGAAATAGGTGGCCGGTAGCTTTGAACTGACGGGGAACAAAATTCATGTGAGACCTACAAAGGACCATCATCCTCCTGGTTTTTACGCTTCATCCAATGAATTTAGTTTCATGCTACTATCTACTTTATAGAATCAATGAATATATGAATAATTCAATTTATTAAGTTGATATTATTTTTAAAATAGGGTAATGTTTATAGGAATTTTCAATAGAGTATGTGAAATAAATGATCAGTTTAATAGATTGTGTTAATAAAATTTACTCATTACTCATTATTATCTTTTCTAATAAAAAAATAGCATAAAAGCATATAAAAAATAATAGTAACCGCCCATTAGAGACCTAGATGGTAGAAATCATAGGTACTCGTTTAATTACAGTTTTACAATTTATCTCCTGCAACGTTCAAATGTTCTTTGAACGTCGTTGCAAATAGAATGTTCTGTTTGACTTATTGAGCACTATGTTTGAATATTCTTCAAACATCACTTGCAAACGATAAATTTTGTAAGATGTTTGAGGCATTTGATATTTCAAACTTAACATTCTAAAACTTGAATTTTTTACTCTTTGATTCTCATATTTGAACTTTCTTCGAATGGAATTTTGAATATCAATGTGTGACATGATATATGAATAATTCAGTTTATTAAATTGTTATTATTTTTAAAATATGTACTTTTTATATGAATTTTTAATAAAGAATGCGAAACAAATGATCATTTTAATAAATTATGTTGATAAAATTTACTCATTACTCATAATTATTTTTTCTAATAAAAAAATAGCATAAAAAAATATATATAAAAAAGTAGCAACCGTACAGTAAAGACCTAAACGGTAGGAACTATAGGTGTTCGTTTAAGTATAGTTTCACAATTTATCTCCAGCAGCGTTCGAATGTTCTTCAAACATCGTTGCGAGCAGAATGTTCTATCTAACTTATTGAGCACTATATTTGAATATTCTTCAAACATCACTTGCAAAAGATAGATTTTGTAAGGTATTTGAGGCATTTGATATTTCGAACACAACATTCTGAAACTCGAATTTTTTACTCTTTGATTCTCATGTTCGAACTTTCTTCGAACGGAATTTTGAACGTTGCATGCCTCGCAATTTGAAGTCTGCAAAGCTTTCTCATTCGAACACACTTCAAACATGCATGATTGCGAACGACGTCTATTATCTTGTACTTTGAATCACTTTTTTGAATACTAACTTAAGATTGACTCAACCACTAACCCTAAAATTACAACCAAGCAAGTTTTGATACTGAATATACCAACATGAATCCTAACCTATTTAAAAAATATAAGCGAATCTAATAAATTAAATTTGAGGGTGAAAAAATTTTCTCAATCCTAACTTGGAGGGCAATTAATTAGTTTTGATCTGTTAATTAGCACGAAAATAATTTGCACTTCATACACAGTGGTTATGGTAAATCAGGCCAAAAAAACACATCTCACGGAAAGTAGTATGGCGACAAAGCGTTTGACCCACGACCACGTGAACATAATCAACAGGCGAGGTGTATTATTGTCAGATAAATCATATGTTCATGTGTTTAATCAACCAAAAAATTCTATATGCGCCAAATTTCTAAGAAATTAACAAGCCAGTACCTTTTTATTTTTTATTTTTTATTTTCAGAGCAAACAAGCTACTATTTAAAAAACTGGACGGTATGATTCTCTCTGGATAAAAAAGTAGAGGACATTAGTCTTTCTTAAAAATTAAATATAATTCTTTATTCTGTCTCTATAATAAGCTGTCCATGCATGGTGTGATCTAAATCATACATTATTAAGTTAATTATATTCTTATCCAATTTAATAACCTAAAGAATTGGCTTCGATCTCTCTCTTTTGTAGTATTCCTGGTCAGTGAAGTTGAGTGAAAGGAATTGTTCGAAACTACTGATGATAAATTTGTATGCATTTGAGTTTAGAACTTATGAAATAGTGACAGTTTATTTTATTACAAAAATCAAAAGGAATAATAAGAGGTCACCTATAAATTTGTATAATATAAATGGAGATGTATATTATATACGTACCAAAATCAAAAGGAATAGTAAGAGGTCACCTATAATTATATTTTGGCACATGGAAATAATTACATCTTCCTTCATTTATTTATTATTTATTTTTTCATTTATTGAACTTAAATCCAGTAGTTAGGGCTTATTAATTTCAGCTAATGAAAATAAAACCAAGGGGTATCAAATTTATGCAGGAAACCCAAGAGAAATAATTGCAATTTTGACTGCTATATATAAATATTCCATATGGAGTAATGTTAGAGCATTCTTAGTGGACTTAACAAAATAACTTTTTGACTATTTTGTTGAGTAAATTTAACCAAAAGCATGAAAACCCTCCCCTAGTAACCTCAATAAAACCGCCCAAAAAATTTGATGAGTGAGCAGTACTCATCAAAGTTGATGAGTACTGTTCACTCATCAAACCTTAAAAAATCAATATATTTTTTCTCTCTCTCTCTCTCTCTCTTTTCTTCCTATTTTCTTTTTCTTCTTTCTTCTCTCATTTCTTCTTCCCTTTATTGCTTTACACGACACCGTCACTCATCAAACTTAGAAGAATCTTCTTAGTTTTTTTGTTAATTTTAGTAGAAAAACGACCCTAACGATGACAAAATAATAATAATAATAATAATAATATAAAGAATCTTCTAAATGTTTTTTTTAATCACAAATTTTTAGGAA
>FXXK01000948.1:0-28102 GCA_900184695.1 Betula pendula | reverse complement strand
TTTTTTTAATCACAAATTTTTAGGAAAAAGACAATTTTTAAAAATATAACCATTAGAATAAGACAAAAATATGACCGTTAGGAAAAAGACAAATTTTTCAAAACATGACCTTTAGAATAAGACAAATATTTAAAAATATGACCGTTAGTAAAAGACAAACATTCAAAAAATATAAATGTTTGAGAAAGAATAAAAAAAATTTAAAAAAATAATATTTAGATGGAATTGTGATAGTGGATAGTTAATTTGCTGAGATGTGCTTTAAAAAAGTTGATGCCTAAAAGAGAAAAAAGTGATTTTCAATTAAATTGACTAGTAAAATCTGCTGAGTTCATTAAGAATGCTTACAGCACATATTTATTATATTTTTTTCTATTATGCTAACATCAGAGGGTCTAGTAGTCATTGGATATATTTCTTTTTTCAACAAGAGTTGATCTAAGGGCTATTACACCCCCTATCACTAAGTGGTATAATGGTTTTGTGTGAAAGTAATATTATACATAGGACTTTTATCCCCTTTTATCCCTCCAAAGGTAATGTGTCTTTTAAATGTAAACTATTTTGTCAAGACATTAAAGTATTCAAGTCAACAGCATATCATATAAGTGAGATTTATGTAAGTAGGTTATCTGCCAAATACAATGCTCTATTTAAAATTTAGAAATAAATGTAAAATCAGTTTTGGGAATTGCACTGATTCGCAAATAGTTTCTTAAGATATAAAAAGTAGCCTAAAACTCCTAGTGGTAAGCAAAAATGGCAAATTACTCGCTCTTAACTTCCATTTGGAATTTTGGCGAAAACTATGTCAATCTTCTACGTTAGCACCAATAATAAATGACAAGTATCCTCTATAATCCTCTATAATAAAAAATCTAAAATATTAAAACAAAAATGTTAAAAAATGAAAAATATAACATAAATATAAAAAATAAAAAGAAAAAACAGGGTAGTTGTCGACCACTCCGCCTGCCTAAGGGTGACCAACCACCCCCTGTTTTCTTTTAATTTTTAAATTTATAATATACTTCTTCTTTTTTTCTTTCTTATATATATATATTGTAAGGGACAATTGTCATTTTATTAGTGGTGATGATGTGGTGGATTGGTGGTTTGCTTGCCACGAGGAATTTTAGGCCACTTTCTATACCCTAGGGTGCTATTTGCAATTTGGTGCAACCTCAAGGATTGATTTTGCATTTATTCCTAAAATTTACTAGATTCCTCCAATTTGGTCCAACCAAATGAAAATAGAAAGACCTTGATCCATTGTATAACAAAAATTGAAAATATTTACTTAAATGACAACTTGGGACACTTAAAAGTCATGTTCGTTAATTTGTTTTGGGTTGTATTTTTATTATTGATTTGAAAAAAGTAGTAAAATGTGACATAAAATTGAAAATTGTTTTCTTCTTTTTATAAATGTTTTGAATTATTTATTAATGTTTTTGTTTTGAAAACAATATCCCCAAGTTGCTATAGTCCACAAACCAAATAGGTTGATTAGATTTGTTTGAATTAAAATTTTCATTTCTTATTAATTTAAATTTTTGGGGTAAGTGATAATTAATTTAACATATATTAGAGCAGTATCATAGAGTTCGAACCTTAAATTTTTAATTTGCTTTTCTTTTTAATTAAATATTATACATGTTAGACTTTATTTACTAAAAGAGAGTTTGAGTCTATATGTGAGTAGAGTATTAAAAATATTAATTAATTAATTAAACCACCACTTTGAGATTATTGCTTGAGTTGAAGGTTGTTGGTGGAAGCGAACAATGGGCGTGGTTGGCGCACGGTCCTAACACAATGCTTGGACTATAGTGAAATTTACATGATTAGTGGACAATATTTTTAGGACCCATTTTAACGATAATAGCTCATCCTATAGTGAAACTTAGCAAAATAGATCGTCTAAAGTCGGTTCGAATGCATAGCTTCAAAAAATTGTGAAAACGCCTTGAAATGATATGATACCCTAGTTAGGTTAAACGAATAAGTGACCCGTTTTAAAAAGAAATTAATTATTAAGTTTATTTTAGTTCTTCATGATACCTAAAGAGTTTTTAGCTACTTTTTAAATCTCAGTGAGCTATTTGCAACTTAATGAAACCAAATGATTTTTTTTTTTTTTGGAGTAAGTATTATATGTAATATGCTATGATTTTTGACAAAAAAAAAAAAACCAACAAACAAACGAAATCTATACAAATATATGATGGTCTTGCGATCTAACAACTGGGAATAAGACTTTCGTAAAATGTTTGTGAATGAATAATCTCGCATAAGACAGGGTTTGTGACATGACCACGAGAGCAATAATGATCGTACGAAGACGCAGATAAGGACTAAAGATGATGCATGAAAAAGACCAGAGCGAATCAGCGATTGATCTGCCTCTCTCACATGAACAGAGAGTGGATTTTGTTTTTGCCGAGACCAAAAATTTGTGGTACCCATACCACTCCTCCTCCTCCTATATAGTCATATGTAAATGTCTTTTGTTTGCTTTCGTTAGCATTTGCATGGGATTATGAATCCAACCCGGCAGCGCCCACAATATATATATACTCATCTCTCCCAAAACCAAAACCGCTTTTCATTCGCTTTTTTTGTGTGCTTTTTTGTTTTGCTTTAAACTTTGACTGGGCCCCACGTCGATTGTTGTTGTCTGTGTAACTACTGTTTTGAGGAGAGCTTCCCTTTTTTGCATGAGCGGGGCTGCGGGGTGACTAGCTCTTGGAAACCCCACGTCACTGTTTTTTCCGTGCATTCACGTTCATTACAAAAAGTTTGCTAAGCCTGGATTTCCAGGCTCTCCCCTTTCTTTGCCAACTCTAGTAAGAAAAGAGAAAAATAAAAAATAACAAAAAACTAATAGAATTAGAATTAATTATTAGGGTTTAGGAATCGTTAACAGTAGCCCTCGGGTTGCGCGTGCGGATCGATGGCATGTTCATGAGAGAGAGAGAGAGAAGTGGGGGGTAGTTAGGTTTACCACAGACCACAAACGTCAGTGAGGATACGTCGTTGTTTGTGTGTGGAGGGAAAAACGAAAGAGGTTGTGACGTCTCTCATGGGTCTTTTCAGGACAAGAAAACGAGGGCCGACCCAAAAGGAAAGCGCACATCAAAAGACGTGTAGTGAATTAACAGTGAATAGCTCTTTTTTTTCCTTTTTTTTTTTTGGGTATTCAGCAGTGACTAGCTCACATTCATCAAGTCTGATTGCTTCTGTCGGCCAAATGATAAAATATATAAATTAAAATCCTGATTAAGGTTGTTCGGACATTTCATAATTACCGGGATAGCAGTAGCATGGTTCAAAGGGAGGGCCCTTGTACGTTAAGATATGCAAAAATGCAAGGAAGAGATCGAACTTCAGAAATTAATAATGATGTGTAAGAATGGATGGAAGAAGACAATTCTCTCCGAATTTCACCCCTCAAGAACTATTGCATGACAAGGTACGTCGGTTGGAGATAAGAAAGATTTACCATCGGTACTTTTTATTCAGATGATGTTTCCACCGGCCCTTAGAAAAGGGAACCCAAATTCGTTCCCATATATAATTTGAGACAAATATAATAACTCTTTAAATAAGGTTTTGATATATCATTTATTTTAATATATATATATATATAATCGCTTACTTTTATAATATTTATTAATAATTGCATATAAACTTAATCACTCATACTCACATTTATGTACTTCTTACTAAATCACAAAAAAAAAAGGATATTAAGGTTTTATTATTACAAAAAGAAGGTTCAATTTTATGTGTGATCGAAATTTTTCCATATTGGTTGTATTAATTTAATAATTTTTTCCAATATACGCGATAAAAATAACAAAGAAAATACTGATTCTAGGGAAGATTTTTTCATTCAACAAGCAGCACGATTTAGTTGTACGTCTAGGTCATTAATTATCTTAGTAAAGAACTCTGGCTAAATTAACTGATTTTTTTTCTTTTTCTAGGCAAGTGTAAAAAAACAAGACACATGTACAACAAGGGAAAAGAACGAGAAAAAAAAAAAAAGGAATTGGAGAATGGAAAGCGGGGGAAGAACTAAGAAGGAAGGATATATTACCATTGCCAAGGAGAGAAAGGAAAATAATGGACATTCTGATTTAAATTGTTTAAATTACTTTGTACGTAGCATAATTCTGATTAGAGAGTCTCCTTCCCAGCATAATTCTGCTCATATTCCGCAATCTGAAGTTTCCCTTGATGGGCGGCCCAGAACTAGAAGGGAGGGCAGCTGGCATGGCTTGGTTGATAACGTCGTACAAGTGCGCCAGCCTAAGAACTAGTAAGATGCTTCAAGTTGATATATAATCAATATTTATTTTTTTGGTTTTATTGTACCAACAGGGCCGGTTCTGTTCCTGATGGAGCAAGCAAAGTTGCTTGGTCGGTAGGCAATTCAGAAATGGACAAGAAATGTTTTTGGACTTGGGGGTGAGACATGCACCTGTGATCTTATTATGTTGTGTTCTGCAAATCGTCCGGAATGTCCATCGTCATAAATGACGAACTAAGAACTCCGCACACTGCAGCCTGCAGGGCACCTAAATCAACCATTAATGGCGCTTTCAGTGGATCCTACCAACCCCGCCCAGAATAAACATAAATGCCCTTGTTCATAACTGTTTTTCTGGGAACAATTTTCTGTTTCTAAAAAAAAAAGAGAAAACCCAGCTATTTTTTATTTTTAGAACACCAAAATAGTTTCAATATTTTTCTTTCTGTTTTCTAAACATAAATTAATCTAAAAACTAAAAACACATTATTCTGTTTGCAACCGTTATGGGTAACTCGTAGGCCCGCATACAAAAAATTAAAAGAAAGGGCTCAGTTAATTCTGCAGTAACTAAGCAAATGATGACAAATAAGTGATCTTAATGAGTAAATTAAATTTATATACTACTACAATTCGCCTTACTGTATTTTTTTTATTCATTCTAAGTCTTTTTCCTCATGAATATTCCATATTTTTAATATAGAACAGATAGATATTGTGGTCCAGTTTAATGAAATCCCATGAACTATATATATCAATATTTTATGTATTTGGCCCCATGAAAATGAACCACTCGAATCTAACTTGTTCCCATTGGTGGGGAGAAATAATGAGGATCTTACTAATTACAAAAAGAAAAAGAAAAGAAAAATTGGCAAAGACAAGATCGATGGATAGGTAACTTTGATTGGTTTTGAAAGCGTTGCAGTTGTTCAAAGCTACAACTGATTATGGACATCCATCTTGTGAGGATTTCGAGCTTTCATAAACAACTTGAATTGTTTTGAATAATTTTAGTATTTACTTTAATTAGGTCATGAAAACTCGATGATGGGGATCAGAACTTCAAATTCAATTAAGCAAGCAGTTAAACTTTTATCTTATTAAGTATAAAAATACAAGTGTAAAAAAAAAATATTGAGTTTCACAATGAAAAGATATCATATGCGTTGGTAGTTAATATAATATAATTGAGCAAAAACTCATATGTTTAAGCTTTTAAGAATGGTATCCCGACATATTATATTATAGTCTCATTGAAAGACTATTTAAGGTGACAATCTCACCAACAAGTGATATCAGTGCTGATGATAGCGTGTGGCTATGATGGAGTGGTGTAGGCACAAACAAAGATTCCTGGAGTAGGGACAAATGTGCATTACGAGCATGAACGAGAGTCCGTGGAGTAAGGGGTAAAGGTTTATCTTGCGAATACAAACGAGAATCATTGGAGTAGAGGCAAAAGTGCATCACGTAAGTAAACCCACATAACACACAAATGTTCCTGTGGATTGGGGAGATTGTAAAAATCGAGTATAGACGTGTGAGTATAAAAGAGAATAAATTCTATATTGAAAAGATCTCAAAAGTGTAAGTGCTTAATTAATATAGTATAGCGGGGCTCAAACGTATAAACTTTACCTTTTGGATTGGATGGTGTTCCAACATGATATATTATAGTTTTATTGAAAGGCTCTTTAATGTGCCAATCTCCTTAACATTTTCATTTCATAAAGGAAAATATTACTTAGATACTTGAAATTTTCCAATCAATCCCAAACAATACCTAGAAGAGGGGAGGTCAATAGATGTTCATTAAAAATTATCAACCACGCAATAATCACCAAAATAAACAAAGTAATAAAACTATCAAACTATCAAACATAATGAAGTTTAATGAAAACCATTTAAAGAACTTCTCAAAAGTAAAACCATTACGTGACAGTCAAACTCAAGAAATTTACCTATAATAGAAAAATTAAATTATATACATTTTAACTTATAAAACCTTTGTAACTAAACCTAATGTGCACCAAGACAAATGGCTCACTTGTCTCCTACCATAGTAATGCCAGAATTGCTGGCCAATTCTTCTATTAAGTCTCCTTTTGCAATTTTGAAACTCCAGTAGTTAAAGGTTTTTTTGTGAAATTTTGGTATGGTTTAACAATTCAACTCTAAGAGATGTATTAAGTCAATGCTCAAAACAAAAATTCTCTCTTAGCTCACAAAACAATACCCTATGGGGCTCACTGGAAGGAAAAAAAAAAAGAACAAGAAAAAACAAAAAACATGCATTGAAGTCTTTATATAGACTTAGGGAAAAGACTCAGTGTTTCAATGCAATTAAAACACTAAAAAAGGCGTTTTCAAAGGCGTCCTAAATGTGTAAATGATCTTGTTCAAACTAGGCTAGGGTTTTACAACTTTCTTCTGACAATGTCCAAACTTGGACCGACTGAGTTAGCAAACGACCTAATCAGGACCTTTTGCGATCTTCATTTCGTCGAGACCATTAGCGAACGAACCCATCAAATGAGTGCCTCGGGAAATCTTTAATGAACATCTTCAAGCTACCTCATCTAGACCCATTCCAAATGAAGGTACCGACCGAGGGTCTCGTGAGTCTTTCAAGTTGAGTTTTGAAGTGTCTCGCCTAGACCACCATCGACCGACGAGCTTCTCGATGGCTCTTCAAAAATCACTCGTTTGGACTACTATTGACTGATCATGCTCAGAACAAGCTTCTCAATTCTTCAAAAATCATCAACGGACCTTTTGATAAATTTCTTACCAACTTATCCTAATCAAATTGGAATTATTTTTAACACTGGTCAATTAGCCAAGGTATAACCTAGCTAACAATACTAAAGGTAGGTGTTCTTCAAAAGTAGCTCAAAAGGAAATTTCGACCATCCAAGCAAAAAAAGGTAGTTATCCAAAGGTATGATCCACAGAAAGGTGGTCTTTCTTTTTTAACCTCTGCATTGGAATCGATCGAGAAGTTCTTGGTAATCTAGCCATTATAAACCAAACTTGGCTTATAGCATATATATATGAATTGAGCTTGTGGTGCGACTAGCTGGGTGGCTCTGCAGCTTTTTTATGACAATTTTCCAGAAGCACCAGAATCTAACGTGCATATGCTCGGTAATGATGAGAAGAATATTTTTTTTGTCAAACTTTATGGCATATCATCATGATTAATGTGATCCATAAAGGAAAAGCAGTCAGTAGTAATATTACAAGTCAAAACGGGCTATCTCAATTCTCAGGGGCTTTAGTACTAAGAAACACATAGAGAAGTCAAATGTTTAATCACTATTATTATTAATCACAAGAACCGTGGAAATTAACTTGTCAATTAGTAATTATTACACTTGCCATGCATTAACATTAGAAGTACTACTCCTTGAAGATGCTTCAAAGCTTTGTAATGATCGTGTCCAGCTGATGGATTAGGTTGATTTATTTACGACAAGAATACCAGCTATTAAACAGCTCTCAAATGGACACGTGACCGAGCCTGTCTCCCAAAACCCTAACTAGATTTTTGTATTTAGTTCCCTTTTCGCCTTTCCCTTTTGTTTTCCTTTTACGACAGTGTGATTAACCTGGGGAAGACTTTTTAAAAGTGCCATTAACGCATGACATAACTAAACCGCATTCCTGCGGTGGAAAATTTCCTAGGGTTGTAGCATTATAAACCCTAAGTTCGTGCAGGGGGCCCTAACTCAGTCGAACCTTATAGAGTTCTATATCTTTTCCCGATCTTGTTGAAACTTTAGTGTCTTTTTCTGCCAATATATATTCACGTGTCACCCCTAATTATGATTCATGTGAAATTCAAATCCATTATTCCAACTCAATGATAGTCAGTAACAAGCAATATTCCCGACATACATATGTATATAAAATTTGAAAGTTATGACAATCTTTCACCGCTTTCAATCATAGGGAAAGTTGAAATATTAAATATACTCTAGCATTTTGGACAAGAGACTTGAAATTAATGTATCATTTTTAGCAATAAAAGGAGTAATTAATGCTATTTTTTACATCTATTTTATACTGAATAATATAACTATTTTAAGTGACTTTTCATATTGACCACTGAAGGAAAAAAAAAAAAACTCACTCAAAACATAACACATAAACAATTGTGAAAAGTAGCATTATTACTGTAAAAATGGATATTTGAGGGAGTAGGCTGTGCAATTTAAATAATTTGGAGTCAAAGAGTAAGGAGCTAGTTAATTATGATTTATTGTATGGTTTATATTATGTCATTTAGTGAAAGAAAACACAATGTGGAATAAATTATAAGAAAAGCATAATAATAAAATAGAGACAAGAGATTTACGTGGTTTGATCTATGACCTACGTCCACAGGATAAAGCTTAAAGGACTACATTATACTCTTATTCACTTGATATTTTTACAATACATGAGACTCCTATTTATAAGAGAATTGTGGTAAATAAGTATAGTAATCAAATCAATTACAATCAAATCCATCAGTAAGAGATTACAATCAATTACAATAAATCTTTGAAATCCAATCTCCTAATATATTCTAACATTCCCCCTCAAACTCAAGGTGAAAGATTCTGAAATATTGAGTTTGATTTTTTTTTTCTTTTCTTTTTGTTGGAGACAGTAGCGATCAATGGCGAAAACTGGAGATAATGGCTGAAAACTCATTGGAGTTGGTAGTAGCTGGCGGCAGTGACTTGATACTGGCAACGATGACCAGAAATTGGCATTTAACAACAATAGGCCGAGAATCTTTAAAATAGGGCCAACTATGAGACAAAATGAAAGTCAACAAATGGCTAAAATAAGACCAATTATAGGTCTTAAATGAGCCTGGGTTTTAAAAAATACCACAAAGGCTGAAAATTGGGCTAACTATGGGTCAAGAAAAGCCAACAATAGGTTGAAATGATGTCAACTATGAGTCTTAAATGGGTCTGGATCTTTAAACAATACCACAAAGGCCTAAGAAACTGAGCCAACAAAAGGCCAAAATATGAGTCTAGGTCAACAAAAGGACCAATAATAGACCAAATAACTGAGCCAACAAATGACACAAATATGGGCAACTTGGCCTCTTTTTTTTTTCCCTCTCTTTTTTTCTCTTTCTTTTTTTTTTTTTTTTTGGTGACTTGAAGCCATAACATCCTTTTATTTTTTTCATAATCAATACAAGTATGCAAGATTTATGGTGAGGAGATTTGCAAAAAGTATTAACTATCACGAACAAGACAATAAAGCAGAAGAACATAAAAATTTACAAGATCATTGGATCGAACACTGGCGTTAGCTTATAGCTCTGATACCGTGAAAGAATACATAATGCGAAATAGATTATAAGAAAAGCGGAATAATAAAATAGAGACAAGAGATTTATATGGTTTGATCTATAACTTACATCCACAAGATAAAGCCCAAAATGCTACATTATACTTTTATTCACTTGATATTTTTACAATACATGAGACTCCTATTTATAGGAGAATTGTGGTAAATAAGTATGGTAATCAAATCCATCATATTTGATTACAATCAAATCCATTAGTAGGAAATTACAATAAATTACAATAAATCTTTGAAATCCAATCTCCTAATATATTCTAACAATCTAAATCTCTAGCCATGATCGATCTATACATGCATGCCTCGGCACATCTGTGAGTGTATATTGATGCCCCATTGCATCTCTAAATTAGCCACCAAAAATATGGGGTTACCTAATTATTATTGAGTGATGCAACAAACACTTTCACTTCACTTCCTCTTATCTACTTCAAGAAAAAAAATAAACTTATCCCCCCCCCCCCCCCCCCCTTCTCCAAATCTCCAGGTTGATATCAATAACAACGTGAGGGTGGTCAAGACTATCAAATCTGGTAGCCACAACAACTAGATCAGAGAGATATAGTGATTGCGACCATCAAATTGCATGTTGGGGGTGGTCTGACCACATCCAATGAGTCTTAGGGAGATCGCGACCACTCTTGATGGCTTCGGAGGTGGTTGCATCACTGCACGAGTTTGGTTGGCCGAGGTGAAAGTTGGAAGATTTTTTTTGGGTTTGAACTGCAGTGCCTTGTCAATAACTTTTTTTTTTTGGGTGCCTAACGTAGCAATGCCATGTGAACTGCAGTGCCTTGTCGATTGTCTTTAGCATTTTCCATTATTATATAATGAAATAGTTGGATTCACATGACACATCTTAGCTAAAACGTGGGACTCATTGTATAGGGATTTCCATCATGATCATCCTCTCTCTCTTTCAAATTAACTTAATTCCCTCCTTATCAGGGGTCGCCCCATGTCTTTAATTCCCTGTAAAACACAATCAGTCTTTTTAAAACACCGTCTCTCGATCTCCATTTGTCTTTTGGTATCGTTATGAAAATCATTCTCTCCTTATTATTTCATTATTATTTTAATTTATTATTTAGTCATATATAGTTAATAGAAATCCTTTAAACATAAGTTCCATGTGATGTACGTTTAAAGTTTTTTGTTTTTCATTACCTTTAATGGAAATAAATAATTCGTAATTTATCCTTTTTCTTTCTTAAACTACTTGATCCGATTTCATAAAACAAATTTAAGAAAGAAAGTTTCAGAAGTCTTAAAGAAATATAATTATTAATCTAACTTTATTAAACTTGAATTACCTTATATTTTTTTAAAAGTAACTTGATATTAACAAAAGCCTCGAGCGAATAATTAAGTGCAAAACTATATATAACTTTGAAAAGTTTTGATATATTTACGTACCATTATCTTCATCTTATTATAGTTTCTTATTTTCTCAATTTCTCTATTTTTACATATCTCCAAAAAAAATATTAAGGAAAAGTTTCATCTTAAATAAACAACCAATTAAATGTATAATTTTATTTATTTTTGGATGAATAAAATGTATAGAATTTTCTACATCATGACTGCTTAAAGATATGATGTAGAAAATTCTCATGTGACTTGAATGACAAAGGAGTCATGGTGTAGAAAATTTTCATCTTTCTTTGAAGTCTTAGTTTATGGATTGTGCAAATGACCAGATTATGTGAAGCAAAAAATGTGTTCATGAAATTTCTTATATTATTTAATTATGTCTCTGATCCTGGATTTTTGGCTGTCATTAGTTTATGATGGATGCCTAAGGTATTCTCAAAGGCAATAAAACTAGGGAAGTAGGGACTAGGCAAACCTACCCAACAAGATGTGTTGCTTCATTGTAATATATAATTTGTAAGATTAATCTAACTTCTGATAATGCTTAATTTGTTGCTTAAGTAAGGCTCCAGCTAGCTTTTGTTGACTGCTCAAGTTTTGGGGACTTAGAAGAAGCTTCTTTGTTTAGAAATGATAAAAATAATTTAAGTTATTTCTGCAAAAGTTTTTATTTATTTAGTTTATGTTTGTCATGAGAGTTGCATCTTGTCATGCTTAGGGCGCAAGACAAAAATAAATAAATAAATAAAAATAAAAATAAAAAAAAAGTTAACAATTTGCAGGTTCAAGCATTAGTGAGCTTGTCGATCTCGTGCATCAGATCTCTTACAACTGGGATTGCAAGGGATACTTGCAATTAATTGTGAGAAGTTCCACCTGTAGCTGCATTTCGGGTAGAAGATTGTAGTGGATCCAAATCTTCATACGGATCACTATCATTTAGCTAGCTAGGCCCAGTGTCCTTTTAGATGAATTTACGTTTTCTTGATTCAGGCAGGTGATGAACATGTCAGAAGAATGTACGTTTTCTTGATTCAGGAGGATGTTCATTTTGTCATCTGGTTTGAAGTTTGAAATATATTATATTATATATATATAATAATATATATATATATATATATATATATATATATATATATATATATGGTGGTCCATGATATGATTCTTAGCATTTGAATATAAAAATGAGAAAAATGATTCCTTGAGTGGCACAACCTCCGAAAGAAAGAAGTACCCGAAGACATCCTATTTCATCCAGAGAGTCCAAAAATACAAGTAAAGCAGGCATTTAGTATCACTGTTTTATATGGTGGCTTCATGCAGGTAAAAAGTAAGATGTATAAGATCAAGCTGTTCCAATTTGGGTTTTCTTTTCAGCTTTTTCTTTGGATTTATATTTCAAATTGGGTTGGAGAAAAATGTTCTGCCCCACCTTAATTCCGTTTGTCTAATTTGTAGTACTATGGCTTTTGTTTGTTCTGTCAAAAAAAATTCTGACAGGAATATATTCACATGCTGATTAATTACATTATTTTGGTAAAATGGACTATGATTAGTGCCCACATGTTAACATTGTACCTTTGGATTAATTTACCTAAAGAAATGCTACATGTTACCCATATTTTTCTTGTATTTCTTTAAAATTGATGTGATATTTAAAATTATCATTTGATCAAAATTTAATTGTAATTTTAATAATTACATCAATTTTAAAAGGACACGAGAGTAATATGTAGCATTACTCATTTACCTGAGCAACATATAGATATCTAAATTTTTTAATGAGAGGATCATATTGTTGGCCTGACCACTTCTTTTTTTTTTTTTCTTTTTCTAATTGAAAATGGGATAGGACTTCAATGGAGGGTTCTTTCCACTCTTGATCCAAATAAAAAAAAAATTAAAAAAATTAAAAATGCTTTCAGACACAAAATTGGACTGGCCACTTCGTGTTAAAGACTAAAATCATCCGGGTCATTTTTATGGATAAATGCCCCATTTGTTAAATGAGATCGGCCATAATTTTAAACCCTGATTTTAGCGGTATATGATTCTCGATCTCTAGTAAACACCAAGAAAACTTTACCAATTAGGCTAATTGGCACCCACAATTGAAAAGTGATTAGAACAAGTTAAGATTGAGCTTGCCGGTGTAGCTGTGATTGAGATCTTACCACACAATCAAATGTTCGGCCCATCCAGCTCCATAATTTAGGGAGTTAAGAAATTTGGGCTTCTTCTATGAGGCCCAAGTCTTGGGCTGAATTTAGACAATACAGAATCGGTTCAATGCCATTCAAGCCCAAATTTTGAGGAATTTTAGGCATGCAACTCCCAATAACAACCCCAAACTCAAGTAAGGCTTTGGAAATGTAAGATGCGTGACATTCCATAATGTTTTTTTTGAGAATCTGTCAACCATTTAATGATTAAATCAAGGAGATAAAGCTTTTATAATAGAAGCTAAACCGCAGATTAAAACATAGCACAAACGCTATGAATTACACAGCCATAGACTGGGAAAAAGCATCTAAAATTAAAGGAACTGTCTATGACTACAACCACCACTACCCAAGAACAAACTCCAGAAAATGAAGCAGATCTGTTCAGCAGACTAGATCTAAGGTTAGATCGGGACATGATTAGCCCAAACGCACTCCTTTATTCCAGGTCGTAGGAGTGATTCTCCCACACCCAAATCTACTCTTCCTCGACCCTAAAGGGCAGGGGAGACACCCACTCCTCTGTCATCCTTGATCAAAGACCAGGACGACAGACAAAATACAAGAAAAAATAAAGAAACAGAAATAAATGCAAAAATATAAATCCACAAAGCAGATCTACCGACTGAAGGCGGAAGCGGAGGGTCGGTGCCGACGTGAAGTGGTGGAATTCTTCCAAGGTTTACAGATCTAGTTTTGAAAAACCAGGATTTTAAAAACTCGAAAGAAGTAGATCCGGCCTCGTGAGCATCAAAGAGAGGTGAGACCCGCACCAACGTGGTGGAAGGGGGAGTCGATAAAAGTTCTTGGTAAGAGAGATCAGCCTCCAAAGAGGAGAAGAAAGGCCCACCAAAAAAAAGCGGTTGCTGCCTACGAAAAGGACAAAGAAAGGGAAGGGGAGAGAAGAAGGGGAAGGGGTGGAGGGAGGCGATATCCCTCCTCCGCCAAAAATCGGGGAGCGTCTAAGTTTTTCTGAGAGAGAGATGAGAGGAGAGGGAGGCGCTAGGGTTTATTTTTCAACTTATTGATAATAGAACTCAAACCAAAACTATTGATTATAAGTGTTTTCTCACACTCGACATTCCCAATAATTTGTTAGTTTCACGTTTGGGAAGAGTAATTATCACATTGAGTGCTAAGTTCTACCTTCCTTCTTTATTATGCGAGAATAGACCCTTTGTTTTTTTCCTAGTAAAAAAAGGGTAAAGAGGAGAGACCAACTGTGGTTATTCAATTTGAACGTAATTATAGTAACACCTACTCGCTGGGAGCCTAAGAGGCCTAAACGGTAGGAATCGTAGGCATTCCTTCAAATTTGGCTGAATTATAGCATGTTACAGTCCAAACTAATTGTAACTTCAGCTAGATTTTTTGAAGTGATAATATATATGTAATTAGCATTTTTCTTGAATCGTTACAAATAATATCACGAAAACTTAATAACACCCCTAATTTTCGGATTAATCAAAGAATTCAATTATTCCAATAGGTCACAATCCATAGGCCCAATTAGGTCATCTCCATATGCTAAATAATAGGAATTATGTGGATTAAATACTTTGAAGTTGAAGGAGATGTTGAAGAATACAAAATGTGCATTTTCGTCACAGACTCACAATGATCAGATCACAATATAAAGCAACCAAGAAAAGAAAAAACATCTTCTAAAAAAGGTAAGAAAAAGAAAAAGAAAAAATCTTCTTAAAAGTTTCAAGCAAATTACTCAAAAGTACCCAAAAGCAAAAAAATAGACATCCTAAAAATAGATAAGTCTTAAAAAACTCTTAAGAAGTCAAATCTACAAAAAAAAAAAAAAAAACTCTTAAGAAGTCAGAACTCAGACCCAACTACCCCCTCCCAGATGTCCTCCCAATGGAGATACCTCTTCTTCCTTCTCCTAGAATTCCTGAAATTCTTCACCGCCATCTCCAAACCAATCACTCTGACAACAAATCCACCCCTCCGGTTCCCATGCAAGCCACCCCACTACAGTTTCTATCCCTTCTGCGATACCTCCCTCCCCATCACTGCCAGAGCTGAGTCCCTCATCTCCCTCCTCACCCTTCCAGAAAAGATCCAGCAGCTCACGAACAACGCCTCCGGCATCCCAAGGCTCGGAATACCTGCCTACGAGTGGTGGTCTGAGTCCCTCCACGGCGTTGCCTCCAATGGCCCGGGAGTCTCATTCAATGGGAAGATTGGCTCAGCCACTAGCTTCCCTCAAGTCCTCGTCACAGCCGCTTCTTTCAATAGAAGCCTCTGGTTCTTCATCGGATCCGCCATTGCTGTTGAGGCCAGAGCAATGTACAACGTCGGACAAGCTGGGTTGACGTTCTGGGCACCCAATATCAATCTTTTCAGGGACCCCAGATGGGGGAGAGGTCAAGAGACGCCGGGGGAAGACCCTATGGTCGCTTCAGCTTATGCTGTGGAGTTCGTGAGGGGCTTTCAGGGTGGGAAACGGAAAGCTGGAGGTGAAATTAGGAATGGGTTTTCGGGAAAAAGAGTGTTGAAAACAATGAAAAGTGATGATTGGAGTGAAGGGCTAATGGTCTCTGCTTGTTGCAAGCATTTCACTGCTTATGATTTGGAAAAGTGGCATAATTTTAGTAGATATAGCTTCGACGCTGTGGTAAGATTGATTCCTTTTTTTGTTATATATATATAGTTTTTTTTTTTTTTAATGAATATATATATAGTATGTTAGTCAATTTCAACTGGGTTTAGTCTGTTTTAGCTTGTTTCACTTTTGATGGTAGGTTTCTGAGCAAGATTTGGAGGACAGTTATCAGCCGCCATTTCGTAGTTGCATTCAAGAAGGCAAAGCAAGCTGCTTAATGTGTTCTTACAATGCAATTAATGGAGTTCCTGCTTGCGCGCGAGGGGATCTTTTACAAAAAGCTCGAACTGAATGGGGCTTCAACGGGTAAAGTTCTTTAAGAGCTCTTTATTTGATTTGAATGAAAAATTGAACATTCAAATGTGTATGTTAGTAAGCCTTCGTGGGATTAAGTACAGATATATCACCTCAGACTGTGATGCTGTGGCCACAGTTTTTGAATATCAGAATTACACAAAAACCCCGGAGGATGCAGTTGCTCTTGTTCTAAAAGCAGGTCTTTATAACGATTAGTATTCATTGTACTCTTTGACCGTTTTTAGTTATAAATCCGATTGATCTTTCCCCACCAGAAGTTACAACATAAGTTTTGATTGTAGGAATGGATATTAATTGTGGAACATATTTGCTTCGAAAAACACAATCTGCTATTGAACAAGGGAAGGTGCAAGAAGAAGAGATAGACAGAGCTCTTCTCAATCTGTTCTTGGTTCAACTCCGTCTCGGGCTGTTTGATGGAGACCCCAGGAAAGGGAAATTCGGAAAGTTGGGACCTGAAGATGTCTGTACGTCGGAGCACAAGACACTGGCACTTGAAGCAGCGAGGCAGGGAATTGTTCTTCTGAAAAATGATAAAAAGTTCCTGCCTTTGGATAAAAATGTTCTGACTTCGCTAGCTGTTATAGGTCCAATGGCAAACAATGCAAGCCTACTAAATGGTGGCTACTCAGGTATGATTTTCCTTATGAATGTATGGTAAATGGATTCATCTAAGTTTCGAATTATGTACAGATCTTATTTACAGTTAATGACTTTCTGATTTAATGCTATTAACCAATTGTCATCATAGATACGAATTGAGTACTTATTCACAACTCAATTTAGATACTGGCAAGTGTATGAACAAATATCAAGTATTTGGGACTTTCGTATGGCTTGTAGAATTTTCACACACCCTTTCTGTTTGACTACAACATGTCCTCCCCCATTCCATCTTTTTGCTTTTTTTAAATGCTCAATGTTCCTACTTGTGTTTTGTGGATACCACTTCACAATTATGCAGGATGCAGTAAATGTATAGCTCTTCAAAATAATTGACTTCATATTGGCAACTAGGCTAAATGTTTTATGGCGGTTTATTAACTATGTAGGAGTTCCTTGCTACCCGAAGAGTCTTTATGAGAGATTTCAAGCACACATAAAGAAGACGACATATGCGGGTGGTTGCTTTAATGTATCTTGTCATTCTGATGATGGATTTGATGAAGCAGTTGCTACTGCCAAAGAAGCTGATTTTGTTATCATAGTTGCTGGCCTGGATTTGTCCCAAGAAACAGAAGAGCAAGACCGAGTTAGTCTCCTCTTACCTGGTAAACAGATGTCCCTTGTGTCCTCCGTGGCGGCTGCAAGTAAAAAACCAGTGATTCTAGTTCTTACTGGTGGTGGACCACTTGATGTATCATTTGCCGAAGAAGATCCACGAGTTGCGAGCATTCTCTGGATTGGTTATCCTAGTGAAGCCGGAGGAAAAGCACTTGCAGAAGTCATCTTTGGAGATTATAATCCTGGTTGGTATCAAAAACCGTAGTTTTGTGTATGCACCTGCATGATTATAAATTATCCTTGTCTGTTGTCATTGCATCTAAAGTTTTGAATGTCTCCTCTTAAATAGTAGCACTGACCAAGTGGAAATGAGTCATTCACTGCAATACTCGCATGATTCGGTGACCGACTTAAATGAATTAAGATTGTCTCTTTGCTGTGGAACCTAAATACTTGAGATTATTATTTCTAATGCAGAAGTTTATTTGAACATTTGTATTGTGAATAACAGGTGGAAGACTGCCCATGACTTGGTATCCTGAGGCATTCACCAGCATACCCATGACTGATATGAACATGCGGGCTGATCCTTCTCGTGGTTATCCTGGAAGAACGTACAGATTTTACACTGGTCATAGACTCTATGGATTTGGACAAGGCTTAAGCTACACAAACTTCAGTTACAAGTTCTTATCAGTGCCAAACAAAGTAAGTTTATCGGGATCTCTCAAGGCCGATTCAAGCAAGAACATTCTGCACCGGGCAGCAGGACATGGACCTGATGTTATTCACATTGATGAGGTTGAATCTTGCAAGTCACTTGGATTCTATGTGCAGATTTCTGTCATGAACCTGGGTGATGTGGACGGAAGCCATGTTGTGATGTTGTTCTCTAGAGTGCCAAAAGTTTTTAAAGGCACTCCAGAAAAACAGCTCATTGGATTTGATCGTGTGCATACCAGATCAAATGGGTCTACTCAAACAAGCATCTTTGTTGATCCTTGTCAACATCTTAGCTTTGCGAATGAGCATGGAAAAATGATAATTCCCTTGGGTGACCATATACTAATGTTGGGGGATTTGGAGCATGTTATTTCAATTGAAACTGATTGAGGTCATCTATAATTCACAATGGGAGCTGTACTACAGTACTTGTATATAAGCAGCATATTCTACTTATTGAAGCGCCTGCATTGCTCGAAAAAAGTATTGTCTATCTGATACACTTATCAGGTAGAACAATTAACCTTTCATTGGCTACAGATTCTGAAAATCTTTAGCTCAATGAAGTAGAATTGCAGTATAGCACTGTGGAACATTGTTTTTACTTTTTAGAGCAGATCATCTACCTGCAAAACTTGCTAGAATGGAATACCAAAAAAAAAAAGGTTTAGTAGTCAATCATTCTTCGATTTTTCGTCAAAAAAGTTCACTATAGAGGGTGGTTATATGTAGAAATTCGAGTGTTTCCCATACTGCTCCAGAAGATGCAAGTCACACGTGTATCCTTTGCACAGGACATGAGGACTGTCTTTGCTTGTTAAGATGGAACACATCAACACAGGCTTCAAGAAAATAAATTTTTTTTTTTTTTTTTTTTTTTTGAAGTGGAAGAAAATAAATTTAAGAAAAAAAGGAGGAGGTGGGTTTGCTTAACAACTGTTCCCACGTGTCCCTATGAATGCAATTTTATCTTCTCAGTTATACCTTTTTTCCTCCTTTCTTTTTCCTTCAAGCCAATTGTTCTTAGAAAAAAAAATTAAAAAATTAAAATTTTTTATGTAACATAACTAAATCAAGGTTTTATACAGCAGTTTCAAAATATATAAACTGTTCGAAAGCAGCTGAATAAAATAATGTTAAATGTGAAAAAAAAAAAATTATAAATTAAATTTATATATTTTAAATGATATTTAAATTTTATTAAATTATTTAATATTTTTAATCAGTTTTTATTCCACTCGATCTTTTAATTTTTCTCCCCTTTAAACAAAATTCTAACTTCTGCAAAGGTCCACAAAGCTACTCTATTTGCTTGGCACGGTTGATCTACGCATTTCCTGCGGTGCATAAGTAGCCTATACGCCTATACTTGTAAGTTGTATCCCATGAGCAAATCCGGAACGTAGAAAAACAAAAATTATAACACGTGCGTTATAGACTTTTTATAGTCACAGTTGTGATCACATATTCTGAGTCTCATCACTTTACCTACGCGGTTTGTCTATATCAATCGTGCAAATTGATATAGACAAGCACCTCCTGCCATCTTATAAATTCTATGAGAAAGTTTACATACTTTTTTTTTCTTTTTTCTTTTTTTAATATGAATCCCATTTCATTTCATTAAAAATATCTAACAACAAAAAAAAAAAAAAATTGCTCTAATAAAAAAAATATCACAGATATAAATAAGAATTTTTTTACATCTAGACTTTATCTATTTGACTGCTAATTTGACTAAACCGTGGACAGCAAAATTGGCATCTCTCTAATGTGACCAATATGCAAGTTGATCAACAACTTTAGTATTCCTTGAGTGTCTACACAATATGTCTATATCTGCTCTAATTTCAAGCGTTAAAGTTGAGTGCATTCACCACTTCGAGTGAACCTTCCAAAATAATTTTGTATAGTTTCAAATCGCGACTGAATTCTATAACATGAAAAGCAGCTAAAGCTTCTGCCGTTACAGGCTCTAAAAATTTCGTTTTAATAATGATTTTAGATGCAATCACAAAGCCCTCATGATCCTGTACTATGACTTTCAAACCCAATTGCATGTTATCTTTATTGATTGCGGCATCTCAATTAACTTTATACAAACATTTTATAGAAGCTTTCCATCTGTTTTGTGTCTCTATATCCCTCTAATTTGACAAGCCGTTGACAACCACATTCACCTTCTTAAACTCATCAAGAGACTCTATTTGCTTTCCGCACTACGAGGTTAGGATATAAAAATCCCTCTCATGGACTAGTGTGTTTCGTTGAAACCACATTCTCCTAGATATCATCACAAACAATTCAAATTTCTCAGAGATACACTTATTTGAGATATCCTCCACCAGCTAAATAAAATCCTATCTACTACCAGAACTTTTTTGGAGTGTTTATTTTTTATTATTTTCCCCACAGGCTCTCTATACATTGCTTGCTGATGGGCAGCTTCAAAGACTATGTAGAGTACTTTCACTTTCTAAACCACAACCAGGGCAGCCAAATTAAAATTAAAAAATTTTCGTTCCTTTAAAAATAAATAAAACATAATTTGTCTCTTTTATTTTTTTAAATTTATAAGGGTATTTTTGTCTTATTAAATAAATTTTATGGTCATTTAAGTCTTTTTGTTAGCTTTGGAAACATTAACAATTAAATAGTAATTTTTTTAAGAGGATATATAAACGTTTCCCTTAATTATACTAGTATGATTTTCAATTTTGTAAATAATACTCGATTCCATATATTGTAATGAGGAGCATGCCTTATTTTCTTAATTAATAAAAGAAAAGCCGTGATAATATGAAGTTGCATACTGGAGTTGGTAAGCATGACGTGACGAAAATAATGGAGGATTGGGTGATCACACATCACAACAAATACGTGGTTTAAGTAGGCAGTTAACACATGACGCAAAAGTAATTAGATGCTTCTGCTCATACATTGAAAAAAAAAAAAAAAAAAAGGTTCTCAAAGTACCCCCAGAATCCCAGATACAGCCTAACTTGGCTATACGAAGTGAAATGCCAGATCAAAAAGAGTCCCTTTTAGCACCATGGCACGACATTACATAAAGAATAAATCATATATAATTCATTCTCATCACATTTTTATTTGATTTGGCCGACCTGACTGTGCCGATCAGCTCTTAATTTTTTTTTTTTTTAATCAATGACTAAGTCAGTGGGACGGAATATAATATGTAGCATTACTGATTATTATACCATTGTATTGGTATGAGATGTAAATGTTGTGAGTAACTTGTGAATATTATGTCATACAATAAAAAATCATAAAGAAAAATAGTAGTTAATATATCCATGTGGATTCAAGCTCATTAGCTTAAGTTTTTTAGCTAGAATAATATTCAAATATGTATATTAATGTATTATTGATAAAAACTCTTTTTTTATCTTCCTAACAGCTAATTCATCCTTAAATTTAAGAGTAATGATATATACCATATTATTATCTAACTATACCGATATGGCACTGTCAATCCACTTAAATAGTGTGTTATATAGTCTTAATCACCTGTCCGCATCATAAGCCCTTCTTTTTCTTTTCCTCTATCCACCGCCCAAAAAAAAAAAGGGAAGACTTTTGAACTCACGAAAAAAACGTTGATCCCTACAAGATTAATGAGAACAAATGAAGAACTATCTGACTTAAGTAAGATTATGACATGTTTAATTATTATGGCTTTTGATAGAACAGTACATAAACGGTTAACCTAATTTAATTAAGATTTCAAAGAAATAATCTCATAGGTTTCTTAGCCTCATTTTAACACGCAACTCATGATGTGAACGGAATCGCGCATTCAAATTATAACGCGTTGAAAAAAGAAGGATGAACAAAAAGAAGATCAAATTGAGATAGAGAATCAATTCTCAGGCTCAAATGGGGTATATGATTTTGAAAATTTACATACTGTCGTTGTCAAGTATCAATACGCATGCTACCGAAAGTACGTACAACACTACACCAGATAACTCCTACCCTTTTTGACAATTAAGAACAACTTTAGCCAATTAAATGGAATTTTCCCATTTTCCCTCTGTTTGCTTGCTCCAGCAGATAACAATTTGGGCTTATTTGGCTCCTTTTCAATTATACTCCCCAATCACCAAATAAAGTTGAAAAAGATTTGGAATACTCGTTTGAAAGTCCCATTTTTTTGTATTTTTTTTCATCGTTTTCAAAATTGTGAATAATCGAAAAAAAAAAGTTTTAAAATTATGTTTGGATAGTTTTTTTTTTAAAAAAATTGAGAAAACATATTTGGGAAGGTAAATTAAATTTATGTCCAATTGAATATAATAAAAAATTCGTGTTTGGGTGATAGAATGATAGTGGCTTTCCTTTGCGGAAATTAAGGGATTGAAAAAAAATATATTGGGTTGAAAAAAATTTGAGTAAGGTAACCAATTAGGTTGAATTGAGTTGGGTTGCAAACTAAACATGAAAAAAAAAAAAATAAAAAAATAAAAAAATTTCTAACATCCAAACTCACATGACAATTTATATGAATGCTGCGAGGCATAACATTGATGAAAAATAAATAAAATTAAGCAACAAAATTTAATAGGTAAATTAAATTATTTGATAGTTGATCAGTGTCGTGTATACTATGATGTCAATTCATAAAAAATATTGTGACAAATACGGTAACAGCCTAACCACACTCAATAAAAGTTACTACGTCATACCATAAAAGATCATTTTGTTGTCATACCCTAAATCTTATGATATAATACATAAGAAAATGTATTTAATTGATTTTTAAAAGTTTCCACATTTAATTTCCATAGATCATACGATTTTGCAATTTAAAAGGGCTTAAAATTATTGTTGATAACACATACAGAGAAGGTGGAGATTGGAGAAACTTCGAAAATGTACAACCTGATCAGAGGGGTAAAAACTCCCAGGCCAGCAGTAATTTTTTTTTTTGTTTAGGTAGAGAAAATTATGCAAAATAAGAGTCATTTTATGATTATAATTTAATATTATTGCATTTTAAAATTTAAGAAATTTGACATAAGCATGTTTGGCAAAGGTTAAGAAGTTACTGTTTATGAGTTTTGTTAAAAAAAAAAAATATTCTCACTTTTTATATTACATCAACTACTTTTTAATAATTTTTTACACTTTTTATTATTATTAAAATAAAAAATTTACTAAAAAATAAAAAAAATTATTTTTTCATACAAATAATTTATAATATCCTTTTTATTTTATATCACATCAGAAGTCAGCAACTCATCTACCTCAACTTATGACTTTTGCCAAACACCTCCCATATAGACCGTATGAGATGAGAGGATCCTTGTCCTCGTGATCATAGCTTCAAATCTATCCATTTAAAACCATAGAGGCACATTTACACCAAAAAAAAAGAAACACAATAAAGACACGACCGAGATGGGTTTTGCTCAGCTGTCTGGGCCCGTTAAAAAGGAGTACAATCATGTTTCACGATTTGGCCACTCCAACCCTCTTTCCAATAAATTAAAATGACAAGCTGTCATCGTTAGAAAATTCCAGATCACCGTACAACCTTCCACGTGTCACACCGCTTAAAACTTGACACCTGTCCGATTGCGATGGCACCGCAGACTTGACTTCTATAGCTTTGCACCGCAAGGGCGTGTCTGGCTGGGAGGAAAAGTGCTTAAATCATTTTTTAAAGAAAGAATAAAAACAGTAGTGAGAATGAGATTGAATGAAGGGTAGAAAAGGAAAAAGTAGAGAGTAAATGTAGAGAGAGAGAGAGAGAGAGAAAGAGACAAAGTAAGAGAGAGAGAATAACTTTTTCCAAAATATGTGAGATGCTGATGTATGGAGTAGGTGTGTGTTTTAATGACCTGAAACCCAGCTCCTTTTCATATAGAAACCAAGACACATCAAAGATTTATCTTCCCCAAAACTCTTATCACTTTCATTTGCCCATCAGTTCTCTTTGTTATTTGCTTTGATCTCTGTTTTTGTTAAGCAGAAATGAGTGACCCCAAGTATGCGTATCCCTACCCTGCACAAGGTATGCTCTTTTTCCTCCTAAATCAATCAACAGTTTTTTACCAGCATCATTTCTTTACCTGTTTTATTTTCTGTTCGGTCTTTAATCTCTTTGGAAATTGGAAGTATATTTCTTTTGGTACAGTATGCTCATGAGTTGCTGTTTTGGAATAATTATTGTTTGTCCTACATGGTTTTTAAGTTTCAAAAAAAATCTGCCCTTTTAACTTTTAAATTTTTGTCTAATGAAAAAAATTAGCACAACCCTTTTCTCTTAATCAATTTATTTACAATCTTTTTACCCCGTTGTGTGGTGGATATTTTCAGGCTATTATCAAGGACCCCCAGTAATGGCACCTCCACAGTATGGTGCTCCACCACCCAGGAGAGAACCAGGTTTCCTTGAGGGATGGTAAGTGTCTCAACCCGTGCATGCATGTATATATCTTCTGTTTTCATTCTGAAAATTAAGTAAAATCTAACACAGATAACAGGTTTAACAAAAAAATAAATAAAAAATTCCTTCTTAATTTTCTGATGGGGTTTGGTTGGTTGTTTAATTTGTTGCAGTCTAGCGGCTCTTTGTTGCTGTTGCCTCATTGACGAATGTTGCTGCGACCCTTCCATCCTCTTTGTCTGCTAATCAATCATCCTGTAATCTCATGGAAGAATAATTTCCCACTTAGTAGTTACAAATACAGTGTAATTGAAGGTGTTCGTGTTGGATCACTTTAATTTATCGTCTCTTTATCTGTGGTGTAGTCTCACGATATATCATCAATTATGTCTTTTATTATTGGTTTGTTTAGGTTATGTGGTTGTGTTTTTTTTTTTTTTACTTTTTAACTTATTTAGAAAATAAAAGGAAAATGTTGTGGACAAAGGAACGACTCCACTGGTAATGAATTCTGTTTGGGAGGCGAGAAATCCCAATTGCAGAAATCTTGTGAGGCTAGTATGACGAACAACTTTCACAATCAATCTCTATGTCCCAACCCACTGCAAGCGACTACCCCGCAGTTTTTCCAAAACCGTGGGGTCCAGTTCATAGAATTCTTGCAGTGGCATTAAGCTACTTTAGGCGAAAGAAATAATTTATATTAGTAATTAAATGGACAATAATTTGTATAGTACTGGTGAGCTGGGTTCAATTATTATATATTGACCTATTGAAGTTTGAATTTGGTTTCTCATGTATATACCGTGTGGGAGTATGTTATGCTCATGGCATGGTAGATGTATATGTAAATGTCCAGATTTTTATAGTGACTTTGGGCTCTCTTTTAGGGAAGATATAAAAGATGTAGAAGACGTCAAAAGTTTGCCGACCTCTTGAGGGCTGTGGAGGGACTCTAACACCCAAGTCAATAGAAGGCGAGAGAGAAAGCTCTCTCCAATTAGGAAAGTCTAAACGTTTAGTGATAGTATGTAGAATATGTACCTTAATTAGGAATTAGTCTAGGTTATTATGAGAGGAATTGTCTATCTGCTCGTTGATGCATGAAGGAGCTATGCTTGGGTTTAGGTGAGTGGGCCGATCAGGTCTAGGTGAGTAGGAGGATCTTGATAGGTCAGTAGTCTTTGGGTGAAATAGGATCCTCTCCAGTTGCTTTGAACTGGAGAGGATCCGTTTCCATTGGGTTTGTGAGGTACTTAGGTTGCATGATGGCGTAAGCCGGTTAGGTCACAGATTGGTTGAACTTATTCTAGGGTGTTGGCCTTCTTCCTAAGTAGGTATTTTTTGGTCCTACAATATAATTGATGCCACCTAGGTATTAATTCGTGTTCGTGTCGTATTGAAACATGAGTATAATATTATATAGAAAAATAATATAGCATTTACTCATGTAATTTTTTTATCATTCTACTTTTTAAAATTACCATTGAATTTGTGATTTTCATGTGTAAACAATTATAGAACCACAGATCTAATGGTAATAGTAATATTTAGAATAAAGAAAGAAAAATTTGAATAGATATTCTAGCATTTCTTTATTATATAAGTCTTTTTAATTTGTATTATTTAATCAAATGGGTTAGACGGACCTCACAATCATAACTTGTTAATTTCGTGTTGATTTTGTGAGTCGTATCGCAAATTGTTGGTCCTTATATTACGTGTGAATTTACGTTGTGTCAAGGCATAAGTATAAGACTATATAGAACAATCTTTACCCGACACATTTAATTAAATAGAATAAACTTCTTAACCCTTAAGCCACTAATTTTGTGTTATTTAATGCCTCCTCAATTTGTCAGACTTTTTGAAAATATATTATATGTTATTTGAGATGGGTAATATTATAAAAGTGAAAGTTGTACAAATAAGAATTTAGTGTCGTTAACTCAAAAAGATATGGAATCTACGGGAATTCTTTCTGATTAATTTTATTAAAATATCGTTAATGATTAATAATAAGAAGCCTGAAATGTGCTTTATCTTTCTATAGACTACACTTCCTACTTTAAGATTACTATGAAATTCTAAATGAATTAAATTCTAATGAACAAAACAAATAAAACTCATAATTTTTAATGGATAGGAATTCTTAATTATTATAAATAAGACCCTTAATTTTTAGTGGACGTATATAGATAGAAATATACTTAAAACAAACTTACAAAACAAAATCCTTAAAACAAGTTAATCTGAAAAGGTCATAATTTTTAATGGATAAGTGTTGGGAAATATTTTCCTCAATCCAACCCATCTACATAACTTCTACTGGTGGGTTGATTAAAACTCATTGGGTCTTAGTCTCGGTCTCAGCCTTCGTCTCAGTCTCAACTTTCGTCTCAGTCTCAGCCTCAGTCTCGGTCTCAGCCTTCGTCTCAGTCTCAGCCTTCGTCTCAGTCTCAGCCTTCAGTCTCAGTCTCAGCTTCGTCTCAGTCTCAGCTTCGTCTCAGTCTCAGCTTCGTCTCAGTCTCAGCTTCGTCTCAGTCTCAGCTTCATCTCAGTCTCAGGCTTCAGTCTCAGCTTAGCTTAGTCCTCACAGTCTCAGCTTAGTAATCAGTCTCAGCTTCGCTCTCAGTCTCAGCTGTCGTCCAGGTCTTCAGCTTTTCGTCTCAGTCTCCAGCTTTCGTCTCAAGTCTCAACTTCCTCTCAGTCTTCAGCTTCCTTCAGTCTCAGCTTAGTCCCCTCAGTCTCAGCTGTCTCTCAGGTCTCAACTTCAGTCTCACTTCTCCAAGCTTCGTCTCCGTCCTCAGCTTCGTCTCCAGTCTCAGCTTAGTTCTCGGTCTCCTAAGCTGTCTCAGTCTCAGCTTTGTCTCAGTCTCAGCCTTGGTCTCGATCTCAGCTTTCGTCTCAGTCTCAACCTCAGCTTCAGCCTTAGCCTCAGCTTTAGTCTCAGTCAATTTAAAAAGCCTAATCTAGAAATAGTTATTATCAATATTAAACATTATAATGAGATAAAGCAACGATGTGCATAGGTCCGTGAAGATACATCCGTATCCCAATGTGATAAGAAGGATAAGAGGAAGAAGAGTCCTTTCCAAAAAGGAATATTAGTGCAATTAGCTTTAATCTTGAATAATCCTAGATAAATTCTTATCTCATCTAATTGGGGATAAGAATCTTACTCGGATTCCTAGAGTCCTAATCGGATTCCTACTTACAGTTCTATTCAGATTCATATAAGAGAATTCTATTCAGACTCAGTTAAGAAGATGCATAAGCTGAACAAACTCCTAGCCTATAAATAGGCCCATACTATCAGGTATCAAAGGACTGAAATCTCTGCACTCTTATTTTCGAAAAAATCAATTCATGTTTATTGTTTTGCAGATATCAAAGAAACTCTCAATGAAAGCACATGTCACCATACCGGTCATAATTTTTAATGGATAAGAATTCTTAATTATTATATATAAAAAAAAAAAAAAAAAAAATAAAGGAAAAAAGGGAAA
>FXXK01000947.1:207545-233002 GCA_900184695.1 Betula pendula | reverse complement strand
AGCTGGCAATAGCACTTGAATTCTAATTTGTGACATGCCCTTTTTTTCCCCCTCTGATATTAGGCATCTTGTCCTTTTGTCTTCTGTTACCAGTTTGTTTCCCCCCCGTAAGAATTGTTCAATCTAGAGGAGAAGTCTGATTTAGCTCCGAACTTTATTGGCTCAGAATCCTTTTGAACATTGCCGCCGATTAGCTTTACCGCAGCTGGAAAAGCAGTCTCATAAGTTAGGCATTGAGTTCATTCCTGAAAACTTGAATGATTAATTGAATGTCTGCTTTAGGTATTGTTATTCACTTCCTTTTCTAGAATTTGTTGTGTCATTTAAAACTTTGGATTGTAAAAGTTTTAGGGACGTTGCTCTAGTGATGATCCTGTGTAGTGAAGCATTATCCACTTTTCAATACAATGACTATTTTATTATTAAAAAAAGTAAAAACATCAATTTCATAGTGGTAGGCAACACTTGTTTAGGTTTCCATATATAGATGATCTGTGTTCAAGGTTCCATTTTCTTCTTTTTCATTTTTCTTTTTCCCTCCCTCCTTTTTGGTTGTTCCCATTTCTCATTCTTCCAAGCTGTTTTGCCCAACTCATTTGCATGCGCCTTTGTTTATAACATGCTTATGTTTGTCGTTGTGTTATATGAATGGCATATGCTGTGATGTCTTATAGTTTCTCCTCAACCAATGTTTCTTTAGCTTTCACTTATCTGCGACAGAAAAAAGTTTCTTTTTAGTTTTCGTTGCCACTAGTCTGTTTTCATTCGTATGCTCATATTAATTCAAATTTGATGGTCACTCTTAGATGAGAATGTTTGGCGGTCTTAGATTTTATTTTTTTTTTTTTTACGTGCAATATGCAGTAACTTGTTTTAACTTTAAATTTGAATCTAAGGTTCCTTCATACAGACGCTGATTTGAGATAGTTCTCTTCTCAGATCTTAATGTTTTGTAGTCTTTCATGACGATTTCTTTCTCTCTCTATAGGCAGAATGTCATAGGGCTGCTTTGTTCTTCTGTTTTTGTTTGCTTTTCATATTGTTTGGTATCAAGGCATATTGTTTCTATAGGTTTGAGTCCGTGTACCTTGACGACGAGCTTCGAGTTGTGAAGGATATCAGGGGAGACTATTTGGTTGTTGACCGTGCTCCTTATGATTGGAGAAGAATGAAGGCAAAAAGTTATGGTTTATGTTATTGTTACCAATATGGAGCAAAATGTGAGTTTCACTTATTCCAGAGCCAATGTTTAAATGAGGTAACCTGAACAGGTCTTGTGTTAATTTGTGAATGTTACTTGTTTCTGTATGAATCCAGATAATCTAATTGCATGACTTGATTTGTTCTTTCTTCGTTGCTGACAGGGGAGAATGTTGTGTTCCATCAAGATTACATTCTTTCCTTAATATCATGCAAAGAGAAGAAAAATAAAATAAAAAACTGGCTGTGAATTAAATAATATCAAAGAAATTTTCTTTAATTGTTGGGAGCCTCCAAATAAACTTTTTTTTTTTGTGTGTGTATGTGTGCACCCGTGTTGTTTAAATCCCTTTTTCTTCCCATCTATTCTTCTTAACCCAGAAAATGCTAGTCACTCCCCATTATATCCGGCATAAAAGGTGGTCTGACATTCCTGCTTTGAAGAGGCAAAGTGATGTGGTCCTGGGTGTTTAACGTTGGGTTGATCAACAGAATATATTCAAATGTAAATTGAATTTAAGAAACAATTTGAACTCTATGGCCCTCAAATTGCTTGACCACTCTTTCATCCCCCTCAGACTCAACATTAAGCAAACAGGAGAACTCCCAAACTCTGCGGTTGTTGTGCCTTTCAATTGGACATCATTGAAAGAGGAGATGCAGATTTGTACCTCCTGGTCCTGCTTAACTTAAAACTCCCATCAACAGTAATCTTCTTACTTTAAATAAAGTGAAATGTTGATTCTCAATATTTAAAATGTCAATTCCTCAACATTAAGTAGAACTACAGTTCTGTCTACCGCCTAGGGATTGAAATTTGCTCCGTTATCGTTGTTGTGCTCTTTTACATTTGTCTTCTAATTGTTGCTTACAGGTTTTCATTTAGACTTGTATATTTTTTCCTCTAACTTACCAAAAAAATATGGGTTCGTTGGCAATGCTTTTTATGATAGCTTTTTGTTTTTTGCAAAAAACAAAAATATTAACAAACAATTCAAACAAAAAACTCACAAAACACTAAAAATTATTTTCACTTTAAGTACATCATAAACCAACAAAAAGCACCCTCTAAAAAATTTTACAAATTGAACCCATAATACTTTTCTTGTGGAAAGTTTTTTCCAATATTTGTTTTGGTTGTTGGACACGTTATTGTTTGAGCTTTGAAGGTTTCTCCTATTATTTCTATGTTATTTCTGTGCCTTCCCCACCTCCCCTAATCAACTTGAAAAGGTTGGTTTTGAAGGTGTGGTTTTACCTCTTATGTGAAATTACATTTGACCTGCCCAATCAATATCACACAGCTTTTTTTTCTAGATATTAAACTGTCTCGACTCTTGGATAAACTATATACCATGTTTTATTTAGTAGTAAATAGCTGGTGTTTGCACTTCATAATAGTATTTATCTGAGTGAGTTAATCAACCATATTCCCGGTTTCCCAGCTTCTAACCCCCCCCCCCCCTTAACTATGAAAAAATGAAAAATAATTGAAACTTCCTAATATCTGCAGGTTTGAATGTATATACCTCGATGATGACATTAGAGTAGCAAAGGATATCCGTGGAGACTATTTAGTTGTTGATCATGCTCCTTATAGTTGGAAAGAGTGAGGATGGAAGTGCAATGTCTCGGTATTTCAAAATTCTTGTGCAGCAACTTTTGGTCTTGTATAATTTTTTTGAATGTTTAATATGTTCATACTCCAGTACTATTACCTTCCCAATTATCTGATAATTTTGTTTTATGTCCAGATTTCTTTCTTGCTCTCATCCTATATTCTCTAAATCGTCATTCTTCCTCACTTTCAGGTTCTCTTTCAGAGGGAACTTCTGACTCATGGAAATCAATTCTGCAAACTGCTTTTTGGAAAGTGTTACTCCTCCATCCATATGATTCTTGCATCACTATAGGTCATCAAGATTCTTGCCTTTCTAGCCTTGTACTTTGTATGAAATCAAGCTGAAGTAAATATATTGTTAAGATCCTGTTTATTTTTTAGATCTAAGGCCGTGTTTGCTAATACAGAGGTCTGAGTCATGCTCCTAGTTCAAATTGAAAGCTGTTTTCTTATAAACAGGCTGTCCATCCACAGTTCATTTATAATTTTACTAATATATGAACTATGGTGATGCATATCTCATCTAATCAGAGCATAACTCTCTCTCTCTCTCTCACCGTACACACACACACACATTATACATACGTATGGAATGCATAAACACGTTTGTATTAATATTTATATTGATGCAAGCTGGAAGCATTGGAACTTTGGCTTTTTACAGTCAAAATTTTGGGATGCACAAGGAGTGTGTGATTTGGATGTATATATTATGGATTAGTTTCAAGTTACACATGGTGCAACTCTTTATAATGTTACACTCCTTGGTAACTTCTCATGGGATCAACATTTTGCTGAATCCACCAATGGATTCAAGCAGGCAAAAAAGAACAAGAAAAAGAAGATAGCCTAACAGTCATGTAAAAATATTTCATGGTGTAAGGGATAAAAGTGAGGAGAGAGGATTCTCTCCTATTTTGCTTAATTTGTGTCCAAAAAAAAAAAAAAAACCCAAATAAAGGACATTTAAATACAAGGTGATGTGAGGGATGAAATTAAGAGAGAGAGAGGGAGGGGATTCTTTGTTAAAGTTAGTATTAAATATGATATTTACAATAATGAAACTGGATAAAATAAAATAAAAGCTGTGAAATAGACTTTTCCCACCTTTTATATGTTCTTGGCTGTAGTTTGATTTGTGGAAAAGGGTTATACACTTTTTTATTATTGTTGCTATTATTATTATTATGAATGTTGAATTTGTTGAACTTTTCCCACCTTTATTGAACTTTGTTGAATTTGGTTTTGGATAACAATGTTTTAAAATCCCAACAACAGCAGGAGCAAAGCATGATGTAAGCAGATGTTTGAGGGGGGTATGGGATTAAGACAGTGATTAAAATGCGGAGGATGCTATGATTAGGCACTAAGCCAATGGCTTGGGACATGGCATGTTGGCTGGGATTTGCTATTCTCATTTATGATCTTTCTGCTTGTCGTTTAGCCCATTTAACTTTTAGCCATGCCAATTTTAAATCTCTTCTACGGCTTGCCTTTCTGCACATATTTTACTACTTGAATATTTATCTGGAATTTTCTGTTTAAAGTATCCCTTTGACTGAATAAACTTGTGCCCTTATTCATTTCTAACATATTAGGAATGGATAATTGGTATACGGGTGCTTTCCGACAAGTTTTACTACAAAATTCAAAATTAGCTGATGTGAAAGTTCACATGACACTTACCACATCAGTCACAAAAATATGGATTGTCACATGACATTTTATGTGACATTTACTACGTCTATCACTAATCTATGTGGCATTCATTTTTATAAAATGTGGATTGTCATGTGAGTTTGTAAGAAGTTGTAATACAAGTTGTGATACTTCGAGCATTTTCCTTAGTATAAACTCTAAAGGTACGTTCGGTACGCAGAATAACTATTTTAAGATAATCTTTATTAAGAATAAAAGAAGTAGAATAAAATAACATTGGGTATATGAGTTAAAATATACATATACTTTAACACTTGAAATAACTATCTCCATAGTATGAAAGAATAGTCATTCCTTTATGACTATGAGAATGATTATTTTAAGGCTAATCTATTACACTTTCTTCTATTTCTAATAAAAATTATTCATTTTTTAAATGAAATAGTCATTCTGTATGTCAAACGTAATCTAAGATGTTCATAAATTGTATGCGTCCATCTTCTTAAGTGCAAAATTGTTTGAATTCCCCGCAGAAACTTGAAGTTGGGGAGTGCTGATTTTTCTATTAACATTTAGTGGTGCTATACACAACACATTTATTTCACTTTTATTCTATTATGCTGATGTGGCATAGTCTAGTATCTATTGAATCCTTTTTTAAAAAAAAATAAAATAAGGGTTGATCTAAGGACTATTACACCATCATGTTAGCATAGTGGAGTAAAAGTGGGATAAAAGTGTGATATATAGTATTTATCTTCGTAATTATACAAGAGTAATATTATAAACTACATTTTTATCCCGATTAATGCTATATATTACATTTTTATCACATTTGGTTAATGTAGCAGTGTTTATTAGTTATTGTTAAAAAATAAAAATCTCAGGATTGATAAGCATTGTCACATCACTTTAGCAGGATAGAGGTATAGTATTTAGTATTACTCTTTTATCTCATAATTTTCTTACAATACTAATGTGGTAGTCTCGACCAACCCTTTGATCAATTCTTGTTATTTTTTTTAAAAAAAATTGAAGGTTGGTTAGGACTCTTACATTAGTATTGTAGGATATTTGTGGAATAAAATGTTGTATAGCATTACTGGATACAATAATAATAAAGTAACGTTAAAAATTATATTTTTATCTCACAACTATTTCATAAGTTGATGTAGTACTTTCAACCAACTCTTAGATCACTTATTATTAAAAAAAAAAAATACAAAACAAAAAACAAAATTTAAAAATTGGTTGAGATTAATACAGTTACGTCAATAGATATGAAATAACAATATGAATTTTAGCATTTTTGGATGTAGTCTTCCTCTATGCATAAGATTTAGATTGAGTACAAATTTTCCACGGCCTTCCATCTACCACATGCCCATACACACAAAATCAAAGGTAATTTTGATCTATTTGGGCTACAAGATGGGCCCAACTGTTTCATTTCAAATGGGGGTAAACAAAATTGTGCATGATCCTTTTCAAAACCCTAACCGTTCTCTTTAATAAAATGTCTAGATTAGGTGATTTAGGACATGTTTGGTACGAGGAATGACTATTCCATGGAATAACCTTTATCAAGTATGAAATGAGTGTAATGCATTAGCCTTGAAATAGTCATTCCGATGGTCATGAATGAATAGTTATTCCTTTAATTGAGGGAATAACCATTCTTTCAACCTAAGAGGAATGATTATTCCCTCAATTGAAAGAATAGTCATTCCGTCATGGCTATTAGAATGGTATTCCAAAGTTAATTTACTCTACTCATTTCATTTTTATATAAACTATTCTATGAAATAGCCATTCCACGTACCAAACATAACCTTATGTTTATAAAATCTTTTTTTTTCTTCTTCTTAATTGATGTATCCTATTAAGTTGTATACTAAAATTGTAATCTGAACAATTTAGTCGCAAATCATAATCAGCTTTTTAATAATTCTGTCACAAAATTATACTAACAAATCTACAAGATCTTTAGATCAAGTTGAGATTGTAGAGAAAGAATTATTGCACTTAAAAAAAATATGGGAAATTAACATATCACTATCTTGAGTTAAAAGTAGATATCAATTCATTTTCTCGGTTTCCAATTTCATCAATCAGCTCCGTGAGTTTCTACCAATTTTCAATTGACAGTAGGTTGTCAAATTTTTCGTTCTTTTTTTAATAGAAGGCATATATGAAATCTAAATTTACTCCTCAACATATTCTTAAAAAAAATGCAAAAAAGGAAATTATTTTTTTATTTTTTATTTTTTATTTTAAATTGGATTTGAGGAAAGTCTTTCAACTCAGTCTATTAAATTAACATTTATCTTTAATCACACACTTTTAAAAAAAAATGTTAATTTAATAGACTTAGTTGAGATTTTTTTTTTTTTTCTAATTCAATTTGAGAGCAAACTTTATTAAGAATATAAAAGAATGTGTTGGAAAAGGGGTGAAGGAGTGGTTAAACCAATCCTACTGTTTGTTTATTTATTTATTTATTTTTATTTTTAAGGATATAATTGAGATTTCACACTTCTTGTATTAAAAAATTGATGAAAAATCTAACAGAAATCTCTCATTGAAAAAACAGGAAAAAACCTGCGAAGCTGAATACAAAAATTATTAAGAATCAAGGGAGTGAATTGATGTCGGCCGAAAACTGAAGATGGTGAAATTAATTACCCAGAAGGATACTTGTACGTGAAATCTAGTGAGCCCCACCATCGTGTGGTTCACATGTAAATGGGGGGTTTCAAGGGCGGGCCCCAATGATGATCATGAAATTGCATGGAAATTAAACCTAGCCAGTTTTTAGTTAGGTCAATTCTAAGAGTGGGGTACTCTGGACCCCACGATCAGACTACTTTTATCACATCTGTACGCTTCTTGGTCCCACTATTTTTTTCCTCCTAAAAAATGATGGTGCTTGCCGTACGGAATAAAAACCCTTTCAAAAGCTTGTGCTGTTGGGCCTGTTGTGGGGGCACCTCATTGATTGAGAAAGGAAGAAGAAAAGAGAGAGTCGACTTGTGGATGAGGCCTAAAGGGTGTTACGTGGATGTGGGCCCTTAATGGGCCAGGTTAGCTCCCTGGGATCCTCTGTGGGACCCTCTTTGTTTCTGAAGCCTCACAAAAGAAGCTGGGCCCCCAATCATAGAGGTCGCATTTTCAACCTGAAAATGATGCAGATCCACCCCCGTGGTTTCAGTTTCTTGCTGGGAAGCCACATAAATGTCCGATCGGATTTGGCTTTTAAGTGCTGTGCTATATTTTTTTTATTGGCTGAGATTTAATTTGAAGTTTTATAAAATTAAATATTAACCGTTAAAAAAACTACAGCACAACACCTAAGCTAAATTCATGTCGGATTAAGTTCAGTCTAATACACAGAAAAAAGAAAAACAAACAAGTTTTATTTTTAATTTTTTCTTTATTATTATTTTTCTCAAGGCCAAAACAGGGGTTTTGCTAGGGTTTAGTTTTAGTTAGAGCTGGACTTATTGAGATTGGGACACATGCCCCATTACAGAATATAAGAGATATATATCCAATTCCAATGGGTTCAATTTCAACCAGAGCTATACCCAAATGGACTCCCAAAAAAGGTTTAGAAGAGCTAGGTATGGTCAACCCAGTATCTAATGAGAGAGATCTATGGGTCAAGAGGACAAGATCTTCCTTATTTCATAGTCATGATTTAAAATTTGTATATTTAACGGTATACATGATGTCATATCATTTAAATTTTTTCAAAAACATATCAACATTAACATCATGTATACTGTTAAACACACAAACTTTAAATCATAACCAATATTTATTTTAAATAAGATGGAGATGATCCTTATCGGGCTGAGTAGAGTAAGCACATATATATATAATTGTAGGCCACCGACTTGGTGGTGTGCGTTTTTTTCTTTTTTTTAAATTTTGGTTTTCTGGGTTTTTTATTTTTTTTTTTGGGTTATTCAGAATAGCAATACAAAGGAGAGGAAAATGGTAGGTGTGGTATTACTTCGGTTAATACCAAATTCATGTTATTGCAACACTAACATGTAATAAAGTGTATAAAATTATAATGACATGATTATCAAGTCATATATATATATATATAATCCAGGCTGGGTACATCTGTTAATTAATTTAGGTGTTTTTTTTTCTTTTCTTGCATTAAAGGTTTTCCAAGCAAGTTGGCCACTTTCTACGACTTTTTTGGCTAGCAATTCATTTATTGAGGGTCATGAACAAGTACTTTTGGAGAGAACGACTTGAAAGGAAGCAATATATTTAATTGTCATTTTCGGCGAACATCGGTTATATATCATTTTCTTTGAAGTGAAGACCTGCTAAAAAGGAAAAGTCGACTCGACTTTTCCTTTTCTGATTCAGTTTTCAACTTCAAAATAATAAAAGCAAAATGCATCCAAAAAAAATAATAATAATAATAATAATAAAAGCAAAAGTAAAAATAAGTTTAATTATATAATTGGAAGGGAAAAGGAAACAGAATGAAGATGCATCATGCACTACTCTTCGATTTGGTCTACATGATTAACAAATTAATGAAGGAAAAGAGACCAATAAATTTCACAAGTAAAAAGGTGACATATGAAAGATAATATAGAGAATACGATAGTAGCTAGAGAATTTGACAAGGTGAATCTTTTCGTTTCTTAATTATGGATATCTACTTTTTAATTTTTATCAGTGGTGGTGTCTTTTCACTTTGATGGGTATTTTTTTTGTGTCTATGTCTATCTAGTTTATAGGAGTATAATGTTATGAACCCGAATTGTTAAATTTTTAATTATAGAGTCTTAATACATAAAATATTTAATTAAGATTATAGGTGAATGACGAAAATAATGTTCGAATTTAAAATTTTTAATCTGATACCATATTAAATTATTATTTATCTCAAAAACTTTAATTAATAAGAAATTAAATATGTGTTTAATTATTTAGTTTATATTCTAACATTAACAAGTGACGTTTAAACAAAACAACATGAAATTGCTTGATCTTTTTTCGGCAAGAACAATTTATCTAGCATCCGTCTCCTTGTCTTACAATTTATCTATCATAATATATTATGGTAGGATATTTATCTTATAGGGTAATTACCTTTCAAAAGAGTGATTGTAATTGATGTTACCGTACTTATTTTTTATTTTCACTTCTACCGGTTGTAAAATTTTCTATTTAAGCATATGATGGAACAATAAAAAGGGATGCAAAAAATTATCTTCAAACTTTGTATTTTTTAAAATATTTGAGTTTTCTTTATCGAATCTAAAAGTCTAAGTTTTCTTAAAACCGAACAATTTATCTCATTACGAAACTATTTTCGTGCAGCAAATACCATACTGTGTATGTGGCGGGCTGGTCTATTCCATCAAGGGATCTCAAAGAAGTCAATTTATTTGTGCCAATGAATATGACAAGGCGGCACCATAGAGTTTCATTGTCAAATATAAAATTGTGGCAATTTACCTTTCATCACATCAAAGAATATGACACTTTCATTTCACCCCAAATGGTTCATGACGTATTTGTGGGGGGAAGGGGTGGGTTGTTGGAGGATGTGGAGGTCGTGCATCCATCCAAAATAAAGGAGAAAAATATACTTTTTTTTTTGCCTCATAAATTATCTCATGTCAACAAACTATTTCTGTGTTAAAATAAATGAAAAAGTATTCACGTAACTTTTCTTTTCTTTTTTATTTTTTTTTATTTTTTTTTATTTTTTTTTTTACAAATTATGATAGTTTAGGGTATACAAATCCAGTTTTTGAAGTTTGGTAACTTAAATGAAAAAGTTGCTGTAGTTTAGGGACCAAAGTGTATTTTCTCTAATATAAAATTATGCAACCATGGGATGTCACCATTTAAGTAAAAAGCTGGCAACAATTAATAAATTATATTGAGCAAGCTAGGGTGGGTTATTTTCTTTTCGTTTTAAACTTGAGTATATACGCGAGACTCTCAAAAGTTTGAATACCACAATGAAAAGAAATTACAATTATGAGTAGTTTTTTTTTTTTCTTAGTCTAATTCAACTATGAGCAGTTAATATATCATAACTGGACCGAAAACTATTGAGTTAAACTTTTCTAAAAGATGGTTTATTTGTCTTCAAGAAATAATTCAATCGGCTGAAAATCACGCCTTATAAAATGGTGATCATTAGTTTGAATTTTCTTTCCTTTTTTATTTTTCTTGTGCGAACATGTAAAATAAATAAATAAAGAAAAGTCGGTCTATTTATGGAACCTATAGTCTTTTATTCATTGGGAACAAATAATGCTTCTACTTTCATAATTGGATGAGATACTACATTAATATAGCATTAATTAGACCCTACAGTTTTCCTAGCACTTCATACCAATTAATTAAAAACTTTCATTGGATGAGACACTTGTGGTCAGTATATTTGTATACGTGTCAGTGTAAAAGATTAAGTATCACATTGAAAAAATGTTACAATTGTAAATGATAATATAATATAGTTGAACCAAAACTTATATACATAAACTTTTGAGTTGAATAATGTTCCAATATGTTAGATTATGGCCTTAATGAAAAATTGTGATAAGGACAACATGTTTTTTTTTTTTTGAAATGGGATTTCATTAGAATAGATAAAAAAACATAACCTTGCTCAGCAAGTACAATGCTATGAATAAAAACGGGATAAGAACCCCGCCAAACACAATCCAAAGAATACGTAATTGCCGCTTTAGCCAACAAATGAGCAACTTCATTTGCTTCTCTGTGAGTATGAGAAATGGACCATTCCTGTAAACCAATAAGCCTACTGCGGGACTCTTCTATCAGGTAACCGTAGCGGGTCCAACAAGGCTCCTTTTGTAACATAGCTTGGACTATCTCTTGGGAATCACCTTCCAAGTGAAGTCTGGAAACTGCCAGTTCAACGCTAAGGACCACTGCCCTCCAAAGAGCCACTCCCTCCGCAGTCGCTGGATCGTTTACAAAGGGAACTATCGAGGACATTGAAGCTACAACCTCCCCTTGTGCATCACGGAGAATTACTCCCACACCCATTAGGTTATTCAGCATATCAATGGCCGCGTCCCAGTTAGCTTTTATGACACCATCCGTAGGCTTCTTCCACGCACTTGGATCTGGGACAGGACGTCCCTCATCACGAGAACCAGAACTGGCGAGAAAGGCATAAAATACCTGCAGAGCGTCCTGCCCCTGCTGCTTAACAAGAACTGGATCTGTTAATTGGCCCCCAAAGACCACAGAATTCCTTCTAAGCCAAAGCCGGCGGGCTAAAAAAACCACCAATTCCAGATCGGCGTCTTCCAAATGGGCCATCCACTGCTGAAATAACAGTAAACCGTCATCCTCCATGATCGCAAGTTTCTGGATTTTTCGATTACATTCCATCCACATAGCAGTAGCGGCCGTACAGCTCCATAAAACATGTCCAAGGGTCTCCGGGTACTTACCACACAGTGGGCAACTCGGATCCAAAATAATTTTCCGTTTATGGAGATTGTCGCGCGTGGGAAGGGAATTGTGGCAGACTCGCCATAGGAAGGTCTTCACCATACTTGGTACATTAAGCTGCCAGATTTTCCTCCAGACGCCTTTTCGCTGTTGACCCGTCGAGCTCTCCCCCTTAGTGTTTTGCAATAATTCCTTTGCCAGATGATAAGCGCTTCGGACAGAGTATACACCCGAAGTAGAGTTAGGCAACCAGTTGTCTTCCCATATCTTTATAGAAGTCCCATTGCCCACTCTCCAAATGAGCCCTGCTTGCAACAATTCCCTGGACTTTAGAATGCTTCGCCAAGCATATGAGGGCCGTGCCCCCAACCGAGCCGCCATGAAATCCTGTTGTGGGAAATATTTGGCTTTCATTACTTGTGCCATCAGAGAAGTAGGCTGGAGGAGAATTCGCCAACCCTGCTTGGCCAGTAAAGCCAAATTGAAGGTTTCCAAATCTCTAAAGCCCAAACCACCCGCTTTTTTGGACAAACCCATATGATCCCATCTTAGCCAGTGCTGTTTTTTTGTATGCTCCTGATGATCCCAAAAGAAATGATTCATCATAGCATTTAAGTCCCCGCTTGAGACAAAAACTTTTCTTTCCAGCCATCCATTCTCGCTCTAACACGGCCCGATATTCCCGCAAAAGTGCTACGTTTGCTCCGCCCAACTAGAGCTGGAAGGCCCAAATATTTCTCATAACTACGATTAGCAGTGATACCAGGTATAGAGTAAATGTGGTCCTGAAAAGCCCTCCCAGTATTTCTACTAAAGAAAATTGAGGTTTTGTCCTTATTAATTTTCTGCCCCGATGCAAGCTCGTATATTTCAAGAAGCTCATGCAAGACACACCATTCTGAGAATATAGCTCGGCAGAATAGGAGGCTGTTATCAGCAAAGAACAAATGACTAAGGAAAGGGCCCCCTCTAGCAATGGGTAGACCTGTTATCCTGCCCTCCCTTACAGCAACCGATATGAGCGAACTCAAACCTTCTGCACACAACCGAAACAAATATGGAGAGAGAGGATCACCTTGGCGTAGGCCTCGAGTAGGAGTAATATGTCCTTGGGGTGACCTGTTGATGAGCACAGAATACCTCACAGTACGAACGCAAGTCATAATCAAATGGATCCATCGTTCCGCAAAACCCATTTTACACATTATGGCTTCCAAGTATGCCCACTCGACCTGATCATAAGCCTTACTCATGTCAAGCTTGACAGCTATAAAGCCCTTCCTGCCTTTCAGTTTTGCATCCATAGTATGTAACGCTTCAAAAGCTACTAGAACATTATCAAATATAAGTCGGCCCGGAATGAAGGCACTTTCTGTTGGGGAAATGATAGAAGGGAGCACCTCCTTGAGGCGATTTGCTAACACCTTTGCAATAAGCTTATACTAGACGTTACATAAGCTTATAGGTTGAAAATCAGCAACCCGTTTAGGAGGAGAAACTTTGGGGATGAGTGCTAAATAAGTGGCATTAATCTCCGCATCAAAGATCCCAAAATTTAAAAAACCCAAAACTGCCTTGCATACCTCTTTCCCCACAATAGCCCAGTGTTGGAAAAAACAAGCTGAGAATCCATCCGGCCCCGGGGACTTGAGGGGTTGCATCTGGGACAGAGCAAAAAAGACTTCTTCCGATGAGAACTCACGCAGTAGCCGATTGTTCATCTCAGTGGTTACTCCAACAGGTACCCCCATTAGGCTAACAACAATTCTGTTCTCGACAATTGAAACCGTGGAAAACATTTGTTGAAAATACTCCACAAAAACCCGATCAACATGTTCTTCTTCGGTCCAAACAGCCCCTGTCTCATCCTGAATACTGTTAATAAAGTTTTTCTTCCTGCGATGATTTGCCCAGGCATGAAAGAATTTGGTATTGCGGTCTCCATGTCTGTACCAGTTGCGTTTTGCTCGCTGTTTCCATTTAATGTCTTCCATTTCCAGCAAATGGTTGAGCTCCTCTTGTAAGCGGATGATGATCAGGACAACATAGTTAGACCCAACCTATATGCTTAAACTTTTGAATTAAATTGTGCCCTCATATATTAGATTATGGTCTCAATGAAAAACGTGATTAATACAAAATAGTTGGACCCAAACCTATACATTTAAACTTTTGAACTGAATGGTATCCCAATATGTTAGATTATGATCTCAATGAAAAATGTGATTAATACAAAATAGTTGGACCCAAATCTATACACTTAAATTTTTGAATTGAATGGTGTCCCAATATGTTAGATCATGATCTCAATAAAAAACGTGATTAATATAACATAGTTGAACCCAAATCTATACGCTTAAAATTTTGAATTAAAAAGTGTCCCTAGGCCTATGCCTATATATTATGGTATCATTTGAAAACTCTCCAAAATATCGATCACCGTAACAACTGCTGCCACTTATTTTCTTTTCTATTTGAACTTTTTTCCCCTACAATTTCACTAGTACTTCATGGTGGTTAATTAAAAATTATCGTCAGATGAGACACTTGTGGTCAGTATTAGCACAATTTAGAGAAAAAAAAAAGAAAGAAAGAAACATGTTACAGTCGTTACACATTATATAAATTTTTAAGTCATTTTTTGCCGGCAAGACAAAAGATGAGATTAGCATTAGATATTTTAATCCCAGTTGATGAAACGTGGGAGAGAGAATCTCTGTGTAGGCAGCCTCAATGCTATCAATTGCCGAAAGTTCAATCTAGGAAGCTTAAAAATGCCGCAATTGAGTCTTACGACTTCGTTTTTGTTTTCTTCTTATTTTTTATTCAATCGTATCATATTCCATCTTATGAACGTTTTAGTTTAATTAAGCATTCTTTTTTAATTGGATTTATTATTACAATAAATTAAAAAAAAACCTCATTCATTCTTCTTTAAATTATTAACGAAAAAATAAAGTAAAAAATAGCTGACGTTCGATCCTACCAACATTAGATATTAGGATTTGAAGGAGAGAAAAAGAAAGAACAAATAATTTTATTTGCTACAAGTCAAAGTCCACCATGAATCATAATTGCTTTTTGTTATAATTGGTGCTCAAATTTTTATTTCCATTGAAGAAAAGTCTTCCTTAATTTATTTAGGATTTTTAATTTCAAGTTTTAAATAAAATCTTATCCATCCAAAAAGAAATTTGTTGTCGACACTCACAAATGATATAAATCCTTTCCTCTTTTACCTTAAAAACCAATTATTTATAATCGCATACGGGGATTTATATACTTAAATCTGGGGGTGCACCTTATAACTTTATAAGGCTTAATTGAATTCATTGACTATTATCTCTGAGGGCAATTCACTTGGAAAATCTCTTGTGAAATGCTAAATATATAACTTTTTGGCAATTTTTAATACATGTTAGAATGTGGTTCAAAAATGTTCAATGCTTATAATTGTTAGCTCCAATTATATGTTAACACTTGTCCAAAATTATTAAAGGATTATATATATTCATATATATATACATACACACATATATATACCACTACAATTATTTCACAATATTGATATGACAGTTCTAACCAATCATTGGGTAATTCTTTTTTTTTAAAAAAAAAATAATAATAATAACTAATTCAAGGGTGTATTGAGATACTACATCAGCATTACGAAATAATTGTGGGATAAAAAAAATTTAGTTTTTAACAACTATATATATAAAGACAAGTAGGGATGGTAATTCGAATTTGCATGTCAAGTTCAGATTGTGTTGAGGATGCGTTTAAGATTATATATGTTAACTCTAATCCAATCTATTTAATTAAACAGGTCAGATCCATCAACTGTAATTCATTAATTTTATATTGTATTCATGTAAAAAATTATCAACCTTAAACGTCGCTTATTGAATTCAAATCGTACCAAATCATATGTATAAAACTTAATCCGTTTCATTGAATTAAACAAGTCATGTCTATCCATTCAATCCAACTAATTTATATTTGGTCCATTACATATCATATCAAAAATTGCTGGAAGTAAGGAGAAGGACGTGGTCTCTCATAATCAGAATATTGTCAGATTTTTGCTGGCCCCATTGATCCACGGTTCTAGGGGTCAGGAAAAGAATGAGAGTCTGTGGTGGGAAATGTCTTTCTTTTGGGAAACATTTGCGTGTGGTTAACGTACGCAAAAGATTGCCGTGCCCTTTGGATTTGTACAGAACATTATATATTATATACCTTTTTCAAGCCACTCGCCCTCCCTCACTTTAAGGTTTGTGCTCACCAATGTCTTTATGGCTTTGTTGCCTAACCTCAAATTTTCACCTAGTTCTTGTCATCCTTTTTTGTCCCTAGTACAAACACTTCTGTTTTTAATCTATAAAATTTGTATTTTTTTTTACTTTCTTTAGCTCTCCAAAGGACTATATTTTTAGTTTGGCTCTTGTCTAGTGGCAAAAAATTATTAGAAATTTTTTTACAAAAATAAACGGTGAAGATTACAAGATTGGGGAGAGCTCTATTTTTCTTTTCTTTTTTTTTTTTTAACTAGAAACAATCTTCACCATTTATTTTTGCACAAGAGAATTTTAAGAGATTTTTTCTTTCAACGAAGGCAAGCCAAACTCTTACATTTCACTCATCCATTTTTTTTTTTTAAAAAAAATCAATTCCCTTCTTGCACCATTGTTGTATATCTCTTGAAGCAAAAAGGGATATATAACACCCTGATCTTATATTGGAAATATGAGGAATACGCATATAGAATGGGTGGTTTATAAAGAAAGTCATGAGTGCTAAGTCTCACATTGCCTAGTTACTAGATGAAATTGAGTTTTATAAGTAATTCTAACAAAACTTTAAAATTGATTAGTCATTTTAGAGTGATAATGTAGATATGACTAGCGCTTTTTTTATGCCATTACAAATGGTAAGGTGGCTCTGACTAGGATGTCAGGAGTTTGTAACACCTTGGTTACATGTACCCTGACCCCATATTGGAAATATGAAAACCATGGTGTTACAAACTTTTATCGGATAAATCTCGCACTCAAGAAAATTCAAATCTTAGACATGATGAAAATGCTACAAAAACCAAGGCCCTTCACTGTCCACAAAATAATACAAGTTGCATTTAGGGATAGGGATCACAATTGCTAATGGAAGAATTAGTTGTAATTTATTTTATTTATTTTTGGGTTAAAACTTTATGTTAGGATTAAGAATACTTGAATCCTCGATCCCATCGATTTATATTATCACCTTTCCAAAGTTTAACGGCCAATAATATGCAGTGAAGGTGGGAAGGTTTATCTCTGGTTTTGTTTATATGATTGTATGCACTATGCACGGACGAAATCAAGATTTTTCATATGAGGAAACATGAATGAGGAGTCAAATTTAATTTTAAACCAAAAATATATATAAATATTTTAAGAGAAAATTTCAAAACAAGGGCATACCCTACTATCTGTTCCCTTTCCCGATTTAATATATAAGAGATCTTGAGCTAACTCTTATCTTTTATCAAAAGATGTGACTTTATCTTGATTTTATGTGCCCCTTTATAGATTTAGAATTTTATTTATATTATATTGAGATTGATGAAATAAAAATTCTTAATCATTGCCCCCCCCCCCCCACCACCCCCCACCCCCCTTGTTAGTTTTTATTTTTAATAATTCTTTTTAAGTTCTCTCTTTGAAATCAAGCAATTTTTTTCTTCATAATTTTGATTATATATTTCATACATTATCATTCACGTGACTAATCAATTAATAAACTCAACCACTATTTCAAGTCATGTTATTTTTTAAAATATCAATCCATTTCAATACCATCAATTTCTAGTAATTAACCAAATACACGTACATGCACTTCAAAGAATGTAAGGATTTTGTGAATGGAATGTTTATGACAATAAAAACATTTTATGATGTCCAAATGCAATGATAATCAATTATTATTCAATTAGTCACATATATTTACACATAGGATATATCCAGCAATTTCATACTTGTAAATCAAGTATATAGAATTAAAGAATTTTGTGACATCTTCTGTCTCATCAGTAGACTATATATTAATAATTCACCCTTTATTAATTATAATGGACATTGGCTCCCATTAGAAAATCTTTTGGCTCCATTGTTGATTAATTATTAATTCCCCACCAATTATCAGTTAATTAACATAAAGTTGGATTCATGTACGTGACAATAATCTTACAGTAGTACTTCCCATTGGAGGATTTAAGTAGGCAATCTCTATTTTGTCATAATTGATATGGATAGGTGATACTTTTTAAGTGACTTTTAAGTACAAAATCTTACACTAGTTTCTTAATGCTTACATAACTAGCTAGGGTTTTGCTAATAAAATAAGGGAGATTCGAATTTAGGATGATGTGGTCTTGAGTCATGACAACTACAATTTAAACGTTTTTCGAATCAGAACAAATTTGAGATGTGGACATATCAATGGATCCCTGTAGGCTGTAGCTCCTTTCTTTTGCTAGCTTTTTCCCTTTTTTATTATTTTTTTTATTTTATTATTATTATTATTGCTTTCTCCCCTCAACCACACCCAACCTAGTGTCTTTGTAGGACTTTTTTTAAATAAAGATTTTATTGACATGACTTAGACGATTACGATGAATCATAAGATAGATGTTGATAATAAAACAATTCCAAATTTAAAGTTCAAACCTAACATATTTTATCAAACTAAATCCTAGAGAATCACATCATGATCATATCTACCCAATGAAGCGTGATACACAACAGCTCAAGTTGAAATGAACAATAATTCAGCTTGAACTGGATGAGATTAAAATAGTATATATATATATATATAGCCCACAAAAATACTATTCATGTGTCTGAGCTGAATGACTATTCATTCAGCCCAGGCTTATGTTTATATTTACTCCTACCCAATCTCCAGTACTACTTAGAGATAATTAGAGATAGAGATATAATGCATTGGTGGTAGGACGAAGATTCTTAGTTATTGGGAAATGTTAAAATATCTATTCAAATCTTTTCTTCCATCCTTCTAAATATTACAATTACCATTAGATCTATAAATTTATGTAGGTCCTATGTGTGGGACTCATCTATTCAATGATGATGATGATATTTAGAAAGATGAGAGAATAATTTGAATAAATAATTTAGTATTATTCCCAATTATTAGACTCTACAAATTTCATAGAAGTTCAAACAATTTAAGAGATTGAGGAGGTTGCGACCCGAGTGGCTTAGGATGCGAGATCCGCTTATTGAGTTCCACAACCCTTTTTTTTTTAGGCTGTCTAAGTTTTTATGAAATTTAAACTGCCTAATAACAAGACATCTCATCATTTATATTCTATCACGCTCTTTCAAACACATGACAGATTTAGAAATTAACATGTCTTGCCTTTACAAAATTATCGTACGAACTAATTATACTTTGTAGCTAAAACTGAAATATTTAGCAATTTTTCAGAGAAATCGTTATAATTAGCAATTTTTCAAATGATTTGTAGGGAAATCATTTTTCCTTTAACAAAAAAAATAATTTATGAGTTGCTAATGCAATTCAGTTTTTACACTTAATAAAAACAATTAAAAATAACCAAAAAAAAGGAAAAAGAAATTTAAAAATTTAAAAACAAAGGAAAAAAAATATAAAAAAAATTTAAGTAGTGGCTGAGTCACCCCCTATATCAGCCTAGGGCTATTGAGAGATGGTTCGACCACTCTCAAATGGTCAAATAGGGGTGACCAAAATCATCTTTTAGCTATTTGGCCAAAAGAGTGGTTAAATGAAGTGGCCAAAACTATCCCATGGCCAAGCCACCCCTTAGATCAACTTAGGAATGGCCGAATCACTCCATGACTATTAGGTTGGTACTTGCTGTATTTTTGTATCCTGGGTGCTATAGGAGCCAGCAATTTGCTTGTATATTTTGTGCTATATGTTTTTCTATTTTGTTAAAAAAAAAAAAAAACTAAAATATTTTATTTCTTAGGAAAATTTACATTTTCTTTCTTTTGCCTTTTTTCTTTTTTTTTTGGAAGCAAACATAGCTCCAATTCTTTGAGACAGATATAGAAACTTCGCTGAATTGTTCATGACTTTTTTTCTGTTGATATCATTAACAAGAATGACAACGTAATGATGATTATTCAGATCATACTGCCTTCGAATGATACCGTTACAATGACAAACTAACTAAATCATTAGGAAAGTTACATCTTAAAGGAATGAAGTAATGATAACGGAGTTAGTTACCAATCTTGGCCAAATACAATAGTTATATGACGGAGTTAGTTAACTAAATTTTCGTGTACCTATTTTTGTTGGGTAAATTTTGAATTTGTGTAAAACACTCTCTTCACACAAATCATGTAATATTTTGACTTCGTCGGCGAGCTAGCCTTAATAAATTATTTACAAACAAAAAAATTCAAACTTTAAATCGAATAAAAATATACTATTAAGACTAAAATCTTTACCACTTAAACAACTCCTAAGGTTACAATATATGGTTTACACTTTACACGTCGTTAATCTTCAAACCCAATTCTCAGCCCCACAAATTCACACAAAAAAAAAAAAAATTCTGAGGCCCACAAAGCAAATGCTAGCTTTGCCAACCCATCTACGCCTCTATCGGCCGGTCGACTCCATTCTCCAATATTTGCTACTATCACTTTCACGTATCAGCCCCACAATTATCCCACATGGTTTTAATTCACCATCCATATGCATGAAACGTTGCTGTCAATCTTCCATAAGAAAAAAACAATTAAAATAAATGAAGACAATGCCATTTCATGCATCTGAATTTAGTTCATTGTGCCGACACAATTAGAAAAAAAAAAAAATTAAGGAAGTGTCATCATCTTAAAATCACCTCTAAGATTTTCTATTTGTTTTCTTCTTGAGCAGAAAATGATCGATTTCATGCATAATCATATATAATGAGGAACAATTACAACATCTAGAAGCAAATTTGAGATCGAAGTCTTAACAGCTCTCAAATTCAAGTAATGATGGGATGAAGAATAAGAGTTATCTTCGTAACTCCTAAGGAATACCATCCTAGGTTGAACGAAGTGAGTCAAAATAGTACTTGCCCACTTTTCCTTCTCTCTTTTTATGACCTTTTTCCTGGTGGAAATATATGTTAAGAGTAATGTCACTTTTGTTAAATCAGTGGTTATCCAAAATAATAAGTTGATAAGAAATGATAAATATAATCATTTAATTAATATTTTTAACATTCTCGTTCACGCGTGGACTTAAATTTCTATTCAACAAGTGAGGCTCAACACATAAAATATTTAACTGAAATTTGGGTGCATGATAAAAATAAGCTAGGTTCGAACTCAGAATTTTTGTTCTAATACCATATTAAGTATATTATAGATTAATTCTGTTATAGTTGTTAAATGTACAAATCATGTACATTTAATTTGATTATAAAATCAACCAAAAACAGAAGCAGGTTTCGTATGGTGAGTCAAACCAATTTTAGAAACTTGAGAGAGAGAAAGAGAGAGAGAGGGGGGGAAGAGTTGCATGACCTATCTGTTTTAAGTAGGTGAATCCCACATTTTATTCATGATGATTAAGTAAAAGCAAATGGTGAGTTTTATTCATGATGATTTTTTTTTCCCCTCCAGACAACATATGTTGATTGTTATTGCAATGAGTAATAATGTTGCCTACCATTATTCTATCCTCTTTTTATCATTCAAAGTTGAAATGTGGCTTTTAAAATCAGTATTAGATTTGAAATTGATTACTATTAAATTTTGATCATATGATAATTTTAAAAATCACATCAACTTTGGAGATAAAATAATGATATGCAATATTACTCGTTATTTTTCTTTTTTCGGTTACTTGTTTTTTTTTTTTGGCAAAACAAAACAAATAATCTATTACTTATTTTAGTTGTTTGTTAAATAAAAAAATTCTAACATCTAAGTAAGTTTGTATTTTTTTTTCCGCTTAATTTGTGTACAACTTCAATCAACTTACAAGAAGAATAAGTTATATTAGTTGTATGCAATAAAAAAATTTATTGACAAAAAATAATTAAAAAAATCTTAGCCACTTCAGAGAGAGAAACCAAAAAAAGTGTTGGCTGGGGGAGGAGAGATCTCTTTCGTCTTTCCTCCTCCCCCTTGTCTTCCTCATGTGCTAGAGCTGTGACTTCCTACCACCTTCCACTGCCTCCCTGACCGTCGGCATCGCTGTGTTTTGGGATTTTTTTGCTGCTTTTTAATTTTCTGCTGTTTATGTTGTTTCTTTTCTTGTTGTCCTAGGCCTTGGGTCGAGGACGGTCTTGTTTCCTAATCTTTAGAGTCGGAGATAAGTAGATCGATGTGAGAGGCTATCTCTTGCGACTAGATAAATAAAGTTTGTGTGATTTTGAGTTACCCATGTCTTAGATCTAGTCTGCTCGGAGCATATCTGTTCTTTAACCGGTGTTCTACATGATTGAGCGGAAGATGATGTCATAGATAGGTTTTATCTTTTTTTATAATTGTGTAAGTTTATAGTTTTGTGCTATGGTTATCTGCGCTTTATGCTATTAATAGTAGCAAAAATTCATGATTTGTAAGAACTTTTTACTCATGATTTATTATTAATGGATTATGAAAGATTCACACTAAAAAAAAAAAATTAATGATCCATAATTTATTTATGAATGGACTACAAATAAATAAATTTTATACATATACCTTATATATACAAAATAAAATTCGATCGATGTCTTTTGTTTTATATATAAGAATAACGAATTCTATGTCCAAAACATAGAGCAACTAGAAAGAGATTAAACATGGAATGAGCCAACTCTCTTGTACATGAGCTCCACAATGTTTTTTTTAAAATTCTTTAATTATGGGATAAAAAAACTAGCTCATTACTTATGTAATCAATGGACATTTCATAATTTTTTATATTGATCAGATACTTTATGTCTATATACTTGTTTAGTTTTCACTCTTATTATTCTTCAAGAAGAAAATTCCAACCAATTAATTATCACAAAAAAATCTTCACAGGTCTTGTTATAAACCACTAATCTTATTTGCAAATCCAATTTCAAACTTTGTGCAGGTCTATGCATATATTAGGTTGTTTATTTATTAATTTTTTGAGAGGTGCTATATATGTTATTTATTTGCTCTTACTATATATATATATATATATATATATATATAGATTTTTTTTTTCTGAGAATGCTACTATAGATGCACAATCCTTCATTTTGAAGGTTTCAAAAACTTTTTGGATGTAGGTTATTGAGACAAACTTTAATATTTTTTTAGATTTATCTTTCTATATCTATGCCAATAACATAAAAGGCTCTACCTAAAATCTTTTTTTTTTTTTTTTTTTCCTTTGTGGCACATTATAACCATTCTTTTAGATTAGGGTATATCGATCAGATTGAGATTTTGTAAGGACATTACAACAAATATGATAATTTACAATTCAAGGTAGAGACAAAAATGGGATCGGCCTATCTGTGGAATTGATAGAAATTGATTTCTTTTGGACCAAGTATAGATATAGGGGACCAAATCTTGAATTTTTAATTTTTAATGAATTAAAATAACTTTTTAATAGAGTTGACTAGCATTGTTCCCTAACGTGTCTATTAAATTAATCCCCCACTTTTACTAATCAGTTCAATACAATCGTCTACCTTTTAAGCCGTGGTTTGGACAAAGAAATTAAACAAAAGTAAAAACAATTCTTTTAAAATTGCAATTTATTTCCAAAAAGAACAAATAGGAAGGAAGATGTTGCTTTGAGTGGAGGACCAAGAAGATCTCCTTTTACCCATGTAAAAATAAAAATAAAAATTATTATTATTATTATTAGAAAAAGGCTGATCGAAAGAGAGGTCTGGCCCCATCTGGTGCTTATCTGCTTCACCATGTTCAATATAACCTTCCACACTGTGCTTGCGGAGCCCAAATCGATCTTGACCGTTTGATTGCGGCATCAATTTTCAAGCACATGGTGTAGAAAATCTCCCCAAGGTTAGATGACCTGACCTATTAAGTAGCTATACCGATGATTGTGCAAATTTAATGGCTCTCTCAATCCCATCAATTTTATGCTTATAGTTGTAGGAATAAGAATATATTTTGCAGTCACTATTTTGTTTCATTACATGTAAGATATTAGATGTATATGTATGATATATATCACATCATTTAAGTGACAACATATATCTCATTACTCATCACACTAGATAACATTACATAAATTTCTTAAACTCATAATTGTTACTTTTAAATTAGGAAAAAATGTAAAATCGATTCATGTAGTTACACCGATTTGCAATTAGCTCCTTGAAAATATAAAAGTTGGTTGACAGCTTCTTATGATAAGTAAAAAATAAAAAGAAGTAAAAATAGGTCTTTACACTCAACTTTTGTTTAAATTTTTTAATAAGCTGTCAAATGTCACAGCAACACCAATTATACTATGACACGTCACTACAATAAAAGATACAAAAATGCAAAATATATATATAAAAAGAACTTCAGGGGGGTGGTTTTGGCCACATCATTTCGCCATTTGAGATGCTTGAACTACCTCCAATGGCTCGGGGTGATTTTGGCCACCTCGAAATGGCTAAAGGAGGGGGGCCGAACCACCTCCATCGTCATTGGAGGTGATTTTGGCGACCTCAAATGGCTATTGTGGTGGTTTTTGCCACCCTCATTTAGTCAAATTAGAGATGACTAAACTACTCTCATTTGGCAAAAGGGGTGGCTTGACTACCCTCTCATTTTTTTTTAAAAAAAAAAAAAATTATTGTTGACAACACGTGTCATAATATGATTGGTGTTAATATGATATATGAAAGTATCCATAAAATATTTGGACAAAAATTTGGTGAAGTGATTTTTTTTTAATTCTTTATTTACCTACCCACGGAGCTTTCGGCCAACTTTATATCTCACGAAGGTAATTGCAAAAAGTCGTGCTAGGCGTCCGCCTTAACGTCCGTTTTAAGTGAAAAAAAAAAAATCAAAAATAATAAAAAAAAATATATCTTTTTTTATTAAAAAATAGTTTTAAATTTATCAAATCTTCATTTTATTTTTTTTCTAAGGTTATGAAATGATGATGAAATAAACCTGAACCTATTTTTTGTTTAAAAAATTTTTTTTCTTATTTTTTATCTCAATAAAAAATAAGAAAAAAAGAATCATTCGATAAAAATAATGTTAAAAGTTTTAGAATTTACCTATAATCATTATTCTAAAGAATTTGTAAGATCCCTAAACGTGGAGATCAGTTGATCTGTTTGCATATGCATGTAGGAGGTGAGAACACCGTGCATTAATATATAAATATATATATATATATATAATATATATATATATAATATATTATATAGTTAATATATATATATTATATATATATTATATGTATATATATATATATATATATATACTGT
>FXXK01000947.1:156060-204500 GCA_900184695.1 Betula pendula | reverse complement strand
ATTTGACACCGACTCAAAACCCATTTAATCCTCTTTATAAGTCTCTCTTTCTCTTTTGTAGTTATCTCTCTCTCTTTGTTGGGTTTCTATTTCTCTTTCGCATTCTCTCTGTCTCAGCAATTCAAAGCTTCAAGCAGATATGGTGGATATCCAGACCGTATGCTGCATGTGTGGTGACGTGGGCTTTTCCGACAAGCTCTTCCGCTGCAACAAATGTCGAAACCGCTTCCAGCACTCGTATGTTTTGTGGCTTTTATGTTTTAACCCATCATCATCACCATCATAATCATTCATAGGCTTATCTGCCATCATCATCATCATCTTCACCATCATCTTCTATAGCTAGGTACCCACCTGATCGACCAACCACCATATAATTATGATCATGTTTCATGATACCAATACCATCATCATCAGCATCATCATGACTCCATGAGCATGTTTATCATGATATTAACAGGCTTAGTCCTGCTATTATCTCATAATAACTTTGAAACCCCCCATTTGTCTTGATCGCTTCTGTCTGTGGACGTATCTTAAAATTACGTAAATTTTAGTGTTATTGTATGCGATTGTTTTTGCACAAACATCTTAATTTCTAGTTATATTTTATGAGTGAATTAATTATGGTTATAATTATTTTGTCGATTTTTGTGTTTTTTTTTTTTTTTACAGGTATTGTAGTAACTACTACAGCGAAGTTGCGGAGCCGATTGAACTGTGCGATTGGTGCCAAAGTGAGGAGAGGAACACAAGGCAAGGAAGCTCTTCAAAGAAATCGGCGGCTGTAAACGAAATCGGAGTCACAAACCGGTCGGAGTACTCCGGCGACAAAATCAAGCAGCATGATAATCGCGAAGAGACCGCCACCGAGAAGGGGAAGAGTCCGACGCCTTCCCCGCGGACGGCGACGCGCAGGTACAAGCTTCTCAAGGATGTAATGTGTTGATGATGATCAGTGAAAAAAAACAGAAAAAAAGAAAAAAAAAATCCTTGTGTTCATAGTAGCAAATGTTAATTATTATATAAGTCGTTTTTGAGTGTTGTTTTTTGAGTTTATGAACGAGTTTTGTTTGAGCTATGGTTTTCAGTAAGTTGTTAATAAAATAATGTAAGTTTCTTAATCGGATCGATTTCAATCTTTTCTTTTCATTACTCCTGTTTCGAGATTTGTTTGTACATGTAACTAAGAGGACAGGATGATTGCAGGTGCATGATACATGAAGTAGGTTTCGTGCATCAAATGGTTAATTGAGCCAATTGAAACACGTTAATTTAGACGAAAGCGATTAACATAAAATTCAAAGGAAAAAACTGTTTGATAGGTATATTATGATATGGTTGTTTGCCCCGATAAGAGAAAAAAATGATTGCTATACAACTGAGATAACGTGATAGTACAAATTAACCCTTATTTTTGAAAAAACTTCACTTACAATCTTTTATCTTTTATTACTTTTGTAATCATACCCTTAAACTTTAAAAAATGTCAATTTAGGGTTACTATATTTCAAAATTTTTCATTCTACGTCAACCATCTTATTCAAATTCAGCGTTTAAATTTTCTAAAATACTCTATCCATTTTTTTTATAATAATTAAATTAATGTATTTTTATAATTTTCTAAACATCTTAAGTGTAACTTGAGAATTTTAATGCTAAAGTTGGACGGGATGGTTGACAACGAAAAATTTTGAAATATAATAACCTAAATTGACACTCTTTAAAATTTAAAATTATGAAACATGGAAGTGGTAAGTGTAATTTTTTCTATTTTTTAATTGTACAACATTTGTACACATCAGTTTACTACGTTACGGAAAAAACGACAGAAAGGTGGGATCTTTGATGATACGGAAGATTTGTGGAGGAGTGTTCGTGCCTGTCGCAACAGGGGGAGTTGCACCTCTTGTTTGCTTTTGTTGAGTCTCTTAAGGAGAATTGAATGCATTGGAGTGCCTTTCGGCCAAAGAATTCATAGTACCTGAAGCCTCCTAACTTTTACAGATTCATTGAAGGGCCTTTAATAGCTAGGCCCTCTCTATTATTGTCAAATGGGGACGGGAAAAAAAAAAAAAGGGAAGAAAACTACACGGATATTGACGAGCGCACAAAGACAAGATCGAAGAAACAAAATATTAGTCTTTAATTACGGGAAAAAAAACTTTTACCAAATATTTTCGAATATTATAAAAAAAAAAATATTGGGAAGTGTTAGTGCTTTGAATAAGAGACCAGGAGAGAGAGAGAGTTAAGTGGGTATAATTGCTTCTTGTTTTTTCTTTTTTTCTTTTTTTCCTTTTTTTTTGGGGGGTGGGGGTGTTGTTGGTTCTAGGCCATTCATTTTGGTAATGAATTTGCGATATTTTTTCTTCTTACGTGCATGTACTGTGTTGACCCATACTTGGTGAAATATCTCCGAAGTACACAAGGTGACAAGGCTTCTCTATACTGTGCCCTGTTTGGCCATTTATGAGAAACCAACAAAGCCCTTCTCTCTGGGTTTCTTGAAGTGACAATGAGGCCATCCCCTCTATCTACTCAAATCTTTTTTTCTTTTCCTTAAAAGATAGGGAATATTGGTATATATATATAATATATTATATTTTTATCATATAATTAATGTTAATATAACAGTTCTAATAAAATAAAATGTTATCCTTAATATGTTATTTTTACTAATCTCGATCTCTACCGTAGCATTATGAGATAAAAATATAGATCATAACATTAAATGCAATATTTATCAATCTATCTCTCTTTATTTTCCATAAGATTGTGAGGCCTTCATGTGACCTAATTTGAAGATGAAGGAAACTGGCTGTAAAAAACACATGATGGCGGTTTCCTTCATCTGTCAAAACTTTCCTTTCTTTGTAAACTACCATCAAGATGAGTCACATGGTTTGCTTGGTTTCATATATATATATATATATACCCTCCACCTTTCATTGCCCAATTTACAAGCAACCTCCCACAGTCCCATTACAGGATCGATCTAATAAAAAGATGAACACATGCAATAACATTATCATTATCACGTGTTTACCTTAATTAATTCCCCCTTCATGATCTTATTTTCATATATAAGCTTTTAATTATACGTGACTGTACTTTGATATGATTAATAAAAAGATGGTTTGTCTGTAGCTTCCAAACGAAATAAGTGCAACTAGGTTTAATAAAATAAAATAAAATAAAAATATCTTGCTGAGATCGAATTATATGTGTCATCAAGAGCAGCCGTTTAGTCTCCAATATATCTTCTTAGGGTCCTATGTCATCGTCTCTAAAGTTTCTATATAGTTAATGCTCTAAAACTCTGATATTTGGTACTGACATAAATTGACGTACTGAAGGGTTTTGGATATTATTTAACAATTAGTAGCATAAATCTTGATGGAAGTTTAATTATTATATATATACTTCTTTTACGAATATTAAATTTTCTTGTGTGTGTCCACCCAAAATAAGTTCTTCGATTCTTACACATCTAGGTATTGATACGTGATTTTATGGGGTTAGTCGTTCCTTTGTAGACTCTCAATATATATTCATCTTGTCGGCTATGTCTTTCAATATTGCTTTTAAAGAATTAAGATATAAGCTCAAACTTCTTCTTAATAAGTAAGTTCTAACACGTGAAATATTTAATTAAAATGATGGAGAAAATGTTCGACTTTAAAATGTTTGGCTCTGACGTCATATTAAATCATCATCTATTTCAAAAATTAAACTGATATATGATGATTAATTTAATAATTTAATCAATATTTTAACATGCATGGTTCAAACTTCAAACCTCATGAGCCATAGATACACGACATGCAACATGAATATGTTTACAAGGGCATCACATGGAATTAAAAAATTAGATGGTAAACTTAAAACATTACTGCAACAGTTTTTTTTTTTTTTTTTTTCAATATTTGTAGGCAGCTGTTATCGAACCATACTTCAGTACTTAATTAGTTGAGATTTAAGGGATTAAGGTACGCCTAAAATTAGAGCATTTGGTGGTGATCATCAAAGACATGCATGGGGAGTATGGATCGTCTGAATTTTCACGAAACTTTCATTTCATGAAACTTTCCTAAAAATTTAGGTTCAGCTATGAGCTACCCTTTACATGAAACTTTCATGAAGTTTTCACTATGATTTACCCTTCTTCTTTTTCTTCTTCTTCTTCTTCATCATCTTGATTATCACCTTTTTGTTTTTCTTAGAATTATTTAATGGGTCTGAGAAGTCTTCTATGCATGCTTTCCAGATAAGATAGAAAAGAAATTCATTTTATGCATTAATTAAATTCATTTTTCCTCGAACTTGCTACATTTTTTTTTTTAATAGAAAGTCTAAGCAAAGTCCATCAATTTCGAGCACTTCCACGCAGACATTATAGGATGTGGGGTTCTGTCTTGCAAATTAACGATTATTATTGTTGGCCTAAACTTTGTGGGTTGAAACCTTTAACTACCAGCAGCTGTGGGAAATGTACGTGGACTATCTTTTGCTTTGACACTTGGATGCCATTAGCATTGGAAATGTCAACTCTAATTAGCACTCGTAATCTATGGCATAGTCCATGATGTCAGTGATCACGATAGGGAGAGATTACTATACACTATTATTTAATTGAAACATGTTTCTTACTTTTTACTTGGATTTCTAAAAGATGACTATACAGGCTATTATCATATTGAAACTTGTTGATTTTCCATGGATTTTAAAATTATTACATGTATGACTGTGGCAAAGACTACGATGGTGATGATTACAATAATTATGTTAGAAATTCGTGATAAAGTATATGATATGCAAGAGATAGTAGTGGAAGTAGAGAGAGAAAAGAACAATTAGGGCGACATCTTGTTAAATTGAATTACAATGTGCCGTATTTATAGAGAATCATTAAGATATGATGAACAAAGTAAGGTAAACCAAATAAGGTCGGGAATTGATTATAAACCTACAAGAAAAATAAAGCAAGGCTTAAAGATAGAAAATAGCACATGGGAAATATTCAAATATTCAAATATTCTAACATCTCTCCTCAAACTCAAGGTAGAATTAAGCTTTTGAGTTTAGAAAGAGAATGAATTGATTTTTATTTTTTGTTGAATGAGATTTGGTGCGGCAAGCATCAAAAGTTAAGTGTGAGCTCTCCATTCAAAACCATTGATTGAAGTAGATAATGATCTAGTGTGGTAAGAGTAGAAAACTTAATGTGAGCTTAGATAAGCAATAATCTGGTGCAGCACAAAGGAGAATTTGATCATATGCTCAAGTGGAATCTGGTAGTGGCGGTGAACCACCATACACGGTGGTGACGAGGTCATGATATGATGGTAAATGATGGCCGATGATGACAGCGAAGAGGATAGCCGGAGGACAACTCTGGTTAGGATGACCAAACGGTGGTCGAAAAGTTGGTGATGACTGCCGAAGGCGGTGACGACAGGGAGGTCATTGGAGCTGAAGTTGGCAATGGCTAGCAATGATGGATGGGGAACAGTAGCTAAAGGAACGCCAAAGATCAGCATTACTCACTCATTCCTTTCTTCAGTGTCCTAGTAGACGTTAATATGTAGGATTAGCGTAAGTATTGGGTTCAACTCTCCCTTCTATTAAGAACCTGGGTCTAAACCCAAAAAGTGCCCCAACACTCTTAAAGTAGATTAAAAAATAATAATAATTAAAAAAACAAAAAACCATTATCGTGACCAGCCAACCCCAAATGAATTCCACTATAGAAGAATAATGTGTTACAACGAGCTAGTCTATATGGTAACATGCTTGCAACCTTAGCAAATGACTCGTTTACAAAGATTAGGACCAAGTTCATACTTATTTTAGATTCAAGCTAATTCTTAGAATTGAAATATAGGTTTGATTTAGTAAAGTTTTGAAAAAACATTAATTTGGGTTTTACGAAGAGTTTTGGAAAAAGTAAAAATTGAGAATTGTTTTGGTAGGGGCTACATTTAAAAAAGTGTTGCCTACGAGGTTCACTAAAGAAAATTATTTGGTCAACTAAGTGTTTTTGAAAAGAAAAAAAATAAACAAAACAAAAAAGCCAAAAATAAAAAATTGAGTATGCTAGAGCTAGCCTCTATGGGTGCCTATCGCCACCTGATAAATTGAGCAGCGAGCAAGTAGATCTCATAACGACTACCAGACAGATCTGACACCCTATGATGGTTGCCATGCAAATTTGATAGCCACCACGGGGCAGCTAGACAAATCAATAGGCACAATAGTGGCTTCTATGCAAATCTCATGGCAACCATCGTGGTAGTTGCTAGACATATCCAGTAGATATATAAACGGCCATCGCGATAATTATTGCGTAAATCTAATAGTGATCTCTTAGTAGTTGCCATGCAAACGGCAACCATTGCAGGCCTTTAGACAAACGACGGCCACATCTAGGGTTGTCGCAAATTTATCTGGTAGCCTCGTGGTGGCTCCACCAAGTTTGCGGGCTGGGGCAACCACCACTTTTTTTATTTATTTATAAATAACAAGGGTTGCTCTACACTTGGAAAATGAGCATTTGTTTTCAAAATATTCCTATATAAAGATGTAGGAAGTCTTTTAAAAATGTTTTTGTGATTTACTTTTTGGAAAAATGTTCTAGTCGTTTATGAGGTATAGAATTTTATCAATTTGCTCTCTAAGATACAAAAGTTCTCAATTTAGTCCCTAAGGTTAGAATTGTTATTAAATAGATTATTATGTCCAATTTTCGTAAGTTTTTTAACAGTATTGTTACGTCATACTCAATCAGAAGATTGCATGTATCCCGTTTAATAAAAATATATAAAATAAAAACATAAAAAGAAAAAGAAAAGAAAAATTATAAATTTAAAAATTCAAAGAAAGAAAAACAAGTAAACAAACAAACAAATTTTTAAAACAAAAACAAATTTTGTGTGTGATTTCGGTTACCTCTTTTGCAATACCCCGCGGCTCGTGATTACCTAACAATAGAATTTTTGAGAAATTAATTACGGATTAAATCTTGGAGCCAAGGCCTATAATCATGTTTGGATTTACTAATGGGCTTAATAAAATGGAATGTTGAATTTAATTTGTGCAATAGGACGAAATGGGCTTAGAGATTAATTTAATTGGCCCTATTATAAATTTTGGAGCTTTTAAGCCCATCAGGCCGAGCAAACAAAAGTAGCTTAGAAATTAAGCTCAATATAAAAATTTCAGTCATTAAAACCTTCTGAAGAGCAGTTGGGTAAAAAGACCGAATGGCACTTTAGTAAATAATTAAAATTTTCAGGGGCATTATCGTAATCTGACAAACTTTATAAAATGAGAGAGAAAAAAAAAAAAAAAAAAAAAAAGAAAAGAAAAAGACTTGTTTTATATCCAATTGATCCATCTTTATGTGACTTCTGTTTTTGTTTTTCGCACCTAAAAAATAGTGGTCTATCACTGCACCATCACGTCTCTTACTCTTACAAAAATACAAACAAAAGACACGTAGCCTGGATGAACAACAAGCCTTTCGAAAAAAGCAAAGAAAAATTTTCGTGGAGGTAGCGTGGGGAGAAACACACTTGTCTACTTGCAAACAAAGCCAAGGACGAAAAAGGAATGTAAGAACCGTGTGGAAGAAGGGAGAAGTTAATGCGAGAGTGATGTGCGTGTGAAAGTGAGAAATATAAAGAAACACAGAAAAATAAAGGAAGTGAGGTGAGAAATGAGAGACGAGAGAAAGAAGATGATGTGCGGTGAAAGTGAAACAGAGGACGAAGTGAAAGTGAATTTAGTTTTTTTATTATTAGTTGTGATCTTTTGATTGGGTATAGCATGGCAAACTGTTAAAAATTTAACGAAAGGTGGGCAAAAAGATCTATTTAATAACGTTTTTAATTTTAAAGAGTAAATTGATAATTTTTTAATCTTACCGAGCAATTTCATAAAAAAGTCATACATGAGGGACCAATGGGGTATTTGGCTTGTTTGGTAGAGTTTTGCAAAACCCTTTTTCACTTCTTAAACGTTAAAAACTCTTTTCAAATATAGTTATTCAAATGAATATTTATATATAGCCCCTACTACTAACACACTTTTCAAAAACAAATCACAAAACTCTTCTTAATACACAACACTTTTCACAAAATATTTCTTCAAAAATAATTACTAAGAACTTCTGACAACCCTATGGTAGCCGTTATGAATGTTTAGTGGAAGTCGCCACTAGGAACGTCTAGTAGCCACCATTTGCCGTCAAGAACTTCTAACGACCCCGTGGTTACCATCATAAACTTCGACAACCCCCGTATATAGTAGTCGTTGTGATTTTCTAGCAACCTTGTGGTGGCTGTTAGAAACATCCAGCAACCCTGTTGTGGTTGCCGTGAATGTTGTGCAGCCTCGATCGTGGTTGTCGCCATGAACTTTTGGTGGCTACTAAGAACGTTTAGCAGCCATGTGATGACCACTATGAACGTCTAATGGCCCCACTATGACCACTGTGAACACCTAGCAATTCTATGGTGGCCTTGTGGGCGTTTAGCACACCTACATTGGCCGTTGTAAACTTCTGACAGCCTCGTAGTGGCCGTTTCTAACTTTTGGCAACCACATAGTGGTAGCCGTGATCTTCTAGTGGCCTTGTAGTGACTGCTAGGAATGTCCAGCAACCACCCTTGTCAAGAACTTCCGACAGTTGCAGTGGTCGCCGTGAACTTCCATGTCCACTAGAAACGTCACGCAAAGATCGTCATGAACTTCCAGTGGTCCTGCAATAACCGCTGTAAACTTTTGACAACCCTGCGGTGGCCACCATGAATGTCTGACAACCATTGGCTTCCTCCAAGAACTTCTAGCAGCCTCGCAGTGGCTGCCATAAACTTTTAGCAACCTTGCGATACAATAGAGGTATTTTTTTTTTGGGATAACACTCTTTGTTGGGGATAAAAAATCCCTTGCATTATGGGCCATACCTATTTTTACACTTGTTGTAGCTCTCCCACAAGAGCTCACCCTCTTATATTCTCCCCTTCTCACTTGCTCCTTTATGCAGGCTTATTCCCTAAAAAAATCAAAGCCATTTTTATACTCTAAATATGTGTTATGCTAACTTAAGCATAAAAGTGTTCTCAGCTCTAGCTGGAGATTCTCTAACGATCTCTCTATTTTGTAGGTATGTTATTCCTTGACAGGGGGGCCTCCCAGTCCAAACGTTCAATAACTCTTGGGATCGCTAGTTCATGAGGGAAATTGTCCCCAAAAACGTCCGAACACTCTTCATTTTTTTTTTTATAAAAAAATACTTCTCATAATTTTACGAAATCAATTTTCATTTGTTGATGCTGCATACAACATTTTTTTTTTCAAACGTAACTCCTACCAAATTAATTTTGAAATTTCACCTTTTTCAAAATTCAAAACTTTACCAAAAGGACCACTCCCTTTAATTTTTGAGAATTTTTATTATTATTATTTGTTTTGTAAAGTATGTTAATGGTAAGAGCTACGTCTGAAAATCCGTTTGATAATTTTATTTGGGATATATTTTGTAGCATTTAAAAATTGAGAAGCGAGTTTGAAAATTTTATGAAACACACTATTTTTGTAAGAGTAATGCTACATATCACACAAATATCTTACAAAACTGACATGACAAGGTCTAACATATATTGAATCTTTTTAAAAAGAAATAAAAAAAATAATGGTTGATTTAATGACTAATAGAGTATGGCACATTGACTTTGCAAGATATTGATGGAATGTTTATGTGGTATATTGCACTACTCCTTCGGTCATTTTGCAAATGAAATGGATAGTATTTATTTTATGGTCATGATTTAAAATCGGTGTATATAACTTTACATTATCTAATTTTTTTTTTAAAATGTCAATATTGACTTTATATATATCATTGAACCAATTTTCTATCATGGTCATAAAATAAATACTATTTATTTTCTTAAAAATTAATGGAGATGATCCTCTTCTTTCCGCATCTTGATTAGAGAGTCCTTGAATCTTGCTAAATAGCATTTAAAGTTCTCTAACTGGCACGTGCCCTCCACACACGCGTAAAGATATGCAGAACCTTTTCAGAAAATTTTCAACAGCATGTCGTTGTAGTCGTTGTAGCTTAGAAAATAAAAAAATTAAAAAAATTAAAAAAATTAAGAAAGGAAAAGAAAAGAAAGACACGGGTCTTTGTATACGTTAAAAACGCTGTCATTTCATATATCATTGCTTAAGGTCGATGCCATTATTGTTTTATGGCCCCATATTCATGATTTTTTGAATCTCACGTAATTAAAAAAAGTCATATTCAGTATTTAGTATAGTGGGAATTTCAATTTCAAAGCTCATGATCCCAATATCAATATGACAGTATGTCATGGAAAAGTGGATCAGTTATTATTATTTATTATTATTATTATATAACTGAATAAACTACCCTGTTTAATTATGGATCTTAATCTATTTATTTGTATATTTTATATAATTTGAAGTTGCTTCACAAGTAAATTATCATCAAGCACCACACCACCTAGTCAGACTGTCAATTGTCATATAGTTTTTCATTTGAAAAATGTTTGAAATCCTATATTGTTTATTATAAGTTTTATACAAATTGATTTGACACGGTGACAATTTATAAATAATAAAATAATTAAGAATATATGATTAATAAGTCAATCACTAATTAATTAAATTAACAAGTCATATATTTTATTTTATTTTTTTCTAATTATAAACTACCACATCAATTTATAAAAATAAAAATAAAAATAAAGTAAAAACACTTGTACTAAACGTTGTATTAATATCCCTACTAACACTCTTTTCATTTTAATTATTTTCCATTTGAGTTTGTTTTTGTGCTTCTTCCTCATAACAGTCCTAATTGCCATCCAAGTCAAAGAAACAAAATCATGGAAGCAGACAGTAAAATCATTAACAACAACTTCTCTAAAAAAAATAGCAGCGAAATTTTTTAAAAAACAACTTGTAACAGCCTCTTTTGGTGTTCTCTGAATTAAGAGAAGCAAAAGTGGTACTCTAAATTTAGGGTACCACTTTTGCTTTCCTTAACAGTATTTTAACATAAAAATAGTTTTTCTTTTCTTTTTATATTTTTTAACATTTATTTAAAACAATATTCAAATGACTTTCTCTTTCTTGCCTTTTTCCTTAACATTTAATTTAAAGAAAATTAAATAGTATATGAAAATAATAAAAGAAGTTATTGTAGAGTTTATTTGAATAGAAAAATAAAAATTAGTTTGATTTCCTGATTATATTTAAAAAAAATCTAAAAAAAAAACTGTTGTTTAATACTATAACATAAGGGTCATGGCCCTCCTCTTCACCATAATATTATTCATATATATATACTATATATTGAATATATAATATATATATAATGATATATAAGTAATATATAAGTATATACATATTATATATATGTAGTATAAATATATACTATATTATATATACATATAGTATATAGTATATAGAGAGAGAGAGAGAGAGAGGAGAGAGAGAGAGAGAGAGGGAGAGAGAGAGAGAGAGTACTTTGGTCTCTATCAAAGTTAGTTTTTGATCCTTTATTATCATTTTAGCCACTTCCGATAAAAGTTTTGATTTCGTCCTTACAAATTTGATCACTTAAGGCGTCTTGCAGACGAAGATCCAAATCGAATCGAGTTAACCTTATGGTTATAAGAGCATTCTTAGTGGACTCAGCAGATTTTACTAGCCAATTTAACTAAAAATTATTTCTCTATTTTAACCACAAACTTTTTAAAACATCTCTAGCAGCCTCAGCAATTAACTATCCACTATCACTATTCCATTTAAATATTATTTTTCAAAGATTATTTATTATTTTCAAACATTTATATTTTTGAATGTTGTTTTTTACTAACCGTCATATTTTTTTAATATTTGTCTTATTTTAATGGTCATGTTTTGAAATTTTTTTTTCTAGTTCATATTTTTGAATTATTGTCTTATTCTAACAGTCATATTTTTAAAAATTTATCTTTTTTTTTCTAAAATTTGTAATAAAAAACAAAATTTAAAAGATTCTTTATATTATTTTATTTATTTATTTATTATTATTTTTTTATGTGAGTTTTGTCATGGGAGATGAAGGAAGAAAAAAAAGAAAAGGGAAAGAAAATAAAGAGGAAAGAGAAAATATTAATTTTTTAAAATTGGATGAGTGAATAGTATCTCATGCAAATTTGATGAGTACTGTTCACTCATCAAATATTTTTGGTTAAAGTGTTGAGTCCACTAAAGGAGAGTTTTTCATCTTTTAGTTAAATTTACTCAACAAAATAACCAAAAAGTTATTTTATTGAGTCCATTAGTAATGCTCTAAGGAATGTTATAAGTATGACTTTTATATATATATATATTTTTTAAAAAAAAAAAAGAAGAAAAAAAAAGATTGTACAGTACTCTGAGTTGGTTACACAACCAACCCGGTTGGTGTGCTAATAATTATAGCATATCTCTCACTTGATGTGACTTGCCATTCACTCTATAATTGTAACTGGTTTCCGATGGACATTTCATATTTACGCAATGAATTTTAATTAGTTGGACTCGAGTTCATTTGTGACATTAAACTTGAACATAATCTTTAATTATCTAAGGGCTAACAAATTTTTTCTTAATTCCACGCCCAAAACAGAAGAGAGAAGAAAATTGCATCGAATACAAACTTGACCGTTGATTAAGGCTTCATTTAGTTTGCGGAATAACTATTCCATTAGAAGAAAAAAAATAGCTATTTCTTGAAATAGAAGAAGAGTGTATTTGGTATTGTAATTTTGTAGACAAAAAATATAATTTTAAATTAAATCACATAAAATAAATAATTAAGGATTGTATTTTTAAAAAATTACAATTTAAATATGTAAAAAAATCTGCATTTTCAAATTGTAGGCAATAATATCTTTTTTTAAAAAAATATCAAACTTTAGTTTTATCAAACATTTAACTGTATTTTTAAAAATCATATTTTCACATATCTCACATCTCCCTCTCTCATATTCTGACAAAAAATTGTAAGAAATCTTAATTCTCTAATTAACTAGTGTCATACACGCTTACCCAAATCATGAGGATGGTAGGATCATCATTAAAAATCTAGACAAAGTAAATCATTTGCATGTGTGCTTTAATAGAAATGAAAGCCAATGATCCTGATTAATTTAACAGTACGTATTATGTACTAATGCAACACAATTAATAAAAGAATGATCTCATTAACCATTTTTCAACTGTAATAAAGTGAGTACAAACAAGAATTAAAGAACATAGTGACCTTAGAGAGTAATCCTCCATCAAATCATGACCCTGGCCTAAACTAGTTCAAACTTTATAAAGGTATTGGTTAATTAAAGGGCAGTCATTAAGCTCCCCCATGATTTTAATCTATCTGAAGGGTCTCATGATCACTGCTCCTGTACCCTAGACCACTGGATCGTCCCTCCCCAACCCAAAAAATCAAAAGTATGAAAACCAGAGCCACATTGCATGCACAAACAAATTAAGAATGAAAACCAGAGCCATAGTGGTCCACTCAGATGCCCTGATTCTGTGATCAACGGCCTGATTTGAGGAAATATCAGACTCTAACGAAGAACCAATCCTAAAATTAGGATTTGATCCGTACAGAGCTTGCACTCCTTCTATATCGTCCACCGTTAAATCCACCTTCTTATCCCTAGGCTTCAAACTTGGGTACATAACGGCATCTTTAACGGAACTGTGTGCCAACCCTAGCAAATGCCCGATCTCATGGGTCGCTACCGATTCCAAATCGACGGCCACCGGCGATTTCTCGGTTCCGAAATCGACGGCCCACGTCTCGGCCGCGTCGAGGTGGAATCTCCCGCTCTCGGGCGAAAATGAGTGGGCCAGCACGCCGAGCACCCCGTCGAACGCCTCTCCGTCGCCGTGATCGCCGCTGTAAAAGCCTATTTTGATATCTGCGAAGCCGTAGTCGTCTGTCTCGGCGAAACTTACCGGAATAACCGATGCCCATCTGGCAAATGCACGTTTGAATACGACCCTTATGTCCGATAAGCTCAAGGAGTTGATGAAATTCACTGGCGAGAATGCGTACGTGAGCGTCATCGGCATGCGGCGAGACCATCGTGGTTTTCCCGGGAAATATACGTAGTGTTTCGTTACATGCTGCAACGTGTCGGGTGTGTCGGGCACGCCACATCTCGGGGTGGTAATTTGAGAAACCGTAGCGAAATCGAGCTTACCGGTGGTGGGGAGGCCGAGTTTCGCTTGGTAGAGTGTAACAGCCGATTCGAACCGGGCATCGAATGTATCGGTTAAGAAAGAACTGTCGTTTTGCAATGGGAGATATCCGAAACGGTGGAAGTGTTTTTTGAATTCCGATATGCCGGTCACTTGGCTGCCTCTTGCCGCATTGAGAAACCTTTCGATTTTGACAGTGCTTACCGGATTACTATTCAACGTGAATCCGGGTGCTTTTCTGGCGAGAATGCATGGCGGTGAGCCGAGAAGGAAGATGAAGAAGAAGAAGAAGAGAAACATGGTAGTCATGGTTTTAGGAACTGAGGGAGCTTTAGAAAAAGCCATGGACAAATTTATATAACTTTTTTTTTTTTTTTTTCATTTTGGATTGGAAAAGGCATTTATATATACGATAGGGATAATAATGGCAAGTTTTAGAAGAATCTGGGAGATGGGTTAGATTCCTGCCGGCTCAAGTAGGCATCATGCATGGTGGGTGAAGCAGTACTGATTTTTACGCCTTTGTTTGGTTGCTGAAGTCTGTTGTGCAGTCTCCATAGATCAGTTGACCCTTTTTATTTTTATTTTATTTTTTAAAAATTGAAAGGTGGAAAAGGGCAGATCAGTTCACCTTGAAGTTTAACTAAAAGAACTTATAAAAAAAAAATTAAAAATTAATAATAAAAAAAGAGTTCACTAAAAGTAGTACTTATATAAAAGTGAAAACAGTACTCGTCCCAACCCCCAACCTTTTATAATTTATTTATTTACTATTGCCATTTCATTATATATATATAGGAAAATATTCGGTATTATAACTTTTATTACGAGAGTCTTACAAATTAAGGTAACGGTTCATATATAACTAACATATCAATCATAATTAAATTTTATTACTGAATAGTGATATATATCACATATTTATCTTATAATACTGATGTAGTAGTCTTAGCTAATAACGATTCTTTTTTTTTTATTGATTGATTGGAATTATCATATCAATATTGTGTGATATATAGTTATAAAATAAAAATGTGGTGCATAACATTTATCATTAATTATTTATAAGTACTANGTCATTTCATTATATATATATATATATAGGAAAATATTTGGTACTATAATTTTTATTATGAAAGTCTTACAAATTGAGGTAACAATTCATATATAATTAACATATTAATCATAATTAAATTTTATTATTGAATAGTGATATATACAACATATTTATCTTATAATACTGATGTAGTAGTCTTAACTCATAACGATTTTTTTTTTTATTGATTGATTGGAATTGTCATATTAATATTGTGTGATAATTATAAAATAAAAATCTGGTGCATAACATTTACCATTAATTATTTATAAGTACTACTAAATATTATACCCTCATCAGACCTTGGATCAGACTATGTTAAAAAAAAAAACAATGACTCATGGATACTGCCCATCAACATAATGGGATTAAGGTATAATATTTTGAATTACTTAATATTTAGTGGTTCTTAAGTGCCACATGAACTTGCAAATTCTTACAAATTGACGTGACAATTTATATAACATTTGTTACATTGACCATAATAAACTTTAATTAATAAATATTATTTGCTAATGTCACATGAACTTGCAAACTCTTAGAAACTGACGTGATAATTCATATAATATTGTTACGTTGACCATAATAAACTTTAGTTAATGAATATTATTTGAAAAGGGAATAAGTCAAATCATAAAGAACTTGTAAAAAAGGTTATATAGTAGTACCCTAACAGTAGTTATCCTTTTGTCAGATAAGATTTAAAGGTATGAAATCTGGCTCAATTCTACCATACTTTTACGCATGTTTAGTTAACTTAGCATGAACTTGTACTATAAAGAAGATTGGACTTAAGCGCTAATATTTAAGGATTGGAGGGCGAATTTTTTGACCAAGTGGTAGGGTAGCCGTTGAGCATCTCTAGCAATAATATGTATTTTAATTATTTAAGTATAATTTTTTATTTAACTATTACTCTTTTAATATATATTCTAATAGATTTTCTTTTCTTTTTTTTTCTATTTTTTTTTTCTCATTTTTCTTAAATGGTGACAAGCAATTATAAATGGTGGGAAATGATTGAAAAATGAAGTAGACAAGCTACAATGCTTGTCTAAAATGGGCAAAATAATTAAATTTGACCCATGTCCAAGGGAAAAAAAAATGCTTAGCCCTTGGCCTTATTATAACAAAAATCAATTTATACTCAAACCTTAAACCGCTCAAATCTATTATAAACAATAACTCAAATCCATCTTTAAAAAATAACAAAATAAAAAATTAGGCACTAGCAATAGTCTCCAAGAGCAACATAAAAAAATTTTTAACGTAACAATGGCAACAATGTAGAAGCTGAAGTGGTACAATCATGACAGAATGTCAAATTTTATTTTAATGGGTTTTTGAATTGAAAATTAAAATATATTAAGAAAAAATTCTTGTTTCTTTTCTTTTCTTTGTTTTTTGTTAATACTTAATAGATACTAATTTTATTTTTATATATTAATTTAATCTTCAATTTTAATATTTTCTATTTATTTATTTATCCTTTATTTTATTATATTTATCATTCATACTTCAGTCTCTTCCGAGAAAATTTTTTGACTTTGTCTCTGAACTTATTAGTTCATTAATTAAAATGTGTTGTTTCCTGGTCTTCTCTTGTAATCTACTGTTGTTGTTATAATTATTTAAGACAAATGATTATGATATTTTATTGTGAGTCTATTTAAACAATCTTTTTATTTTGTTTAGCTTAAGAATGAAAAAAAAAAAATTAATTTAATTATTTAAGACAAATGATTCTGATATTTTTTGTGAGTCTATTTAAACAATCTTTTTATTTTGTTTAGCTTAAGAATGAAAAAAAAAAAAAATTAATTAATTTACAAAGTCACCCCACCTGACACCGGGCCCATAACATTGATTCAACTATGCGGGGATTTTGCGCTTGGTGAAAGAAGCTTGAAGAGGTTGGTATGTCGATTGCTTACAATTGTTGCAATTAGTCGTTGGATCCGTACAATCGCTTTACCTGTCGAAGGCATCACCGGGGCCATGCAAAACTACTCCAAAGTAGTCCATCTCGACGACACGTGGATGCTAACATGCAAATTATCACTGTAGAGTCAGAATTTTGGTTTAGATGGGTCAAAACCCCAAATATGCTCGATTAAATGAGGTCATATTTTTTTAAATTGTATTCTTTAAAAATTATAATTAATTGATTTATAACGTCCTTTTTTTTATATGTATGTTCTTAGAATCGGATAGGGCTTGAGTGCTGTAACAGCACTCATGTTGTAATTTTTAAAAAGTTAAAATTAATTTTTGAAAGGCTAAAATCAATCTCAGCCTTTCAAAAATTACAGCATGGGTGTTGTTACAGCACCCAAGCCAAATCCCTTAGAATCTGGTTTCTATGATTAGAATTTTTTTTTTTAAAGTAAACTTTCAGTCTTTCATTCATGAAAATCAAGTCATACAACTATTAGCGATTACAATATCATAAAAGAATACAGGATACTCTTCCATCCATGACTAAAGACTATATAGTATAATCTTTGAGTCCTTAATCAAATTACCATATATCTGCCATAATTGGTATTCCCTTATGAAAAACTTGTATTATCTTTATAATGTCATCTTCCAAAATGACATTGCGTAGACCCAAGTCTCTGCCAAAAAGCATCGTCTTCCATGCCGCATAAGCCTTCACCAATATTGTCAAGTCAGTGACATACATCCTAGAAGTGCACATTATTGCTAAGACCTTGTACTCAATGTCTTTGACAATTATGCCCACACCCATTATTTTTCTAATTTGTACTATCATTAGAAGTTATAATGGACATTGAAGATAGTCTACGTATGATTGCTAAGGACGCAAATCAAGCTAAGCTTATTATTTCGATGGTCGATGGGGTATGCGTTAAGAGTATATTATTGGATTTGAATTTAGAAATTTAATTACCATCAAATTTGATTAGATTAAATTACACTTATTTCTTCCAAATCTCCTATTTGTATTATAATATAATCAAGTAAATACGAGAAAAATATAGCTCTTATGGCTTCATTCTGTAGAGGTAAATCATATACCGTCCCGTAAAATTTATCATGTTTATTTTATTTCTGCTATTATCTATAATTTTTCATTTGATTATAATTTCCTTCATGATATCAGAGCCACCAGCTAATTATCGCTAGTGTTCGATCCAAATGGTCACATGGACATTCCATTTTCCTTTATAGCTTCGCCTTTAGGTATTTTGGTTCACTGGTTTTGTGTCTCACCGTCGCAGCCAAGCCTGGAAGGAAGGAGAAGGCAGTTGTTTGTTTCTGACTTACGAATCAAACGCAGCGTACCTTGAGGCTGTATCGCATAGAATCAAAGGCTGTACGTGCTTTCCATTCATGGGTACGTGTGCGTTGATTAGCATTGGGTTGCAACACATATATATACCGTTTCACAGAGGATTATTCCTGGCATCACATAATTGCTTTCCCAAGCTTCAGAGTTGGGCAATAATCGCCATGACCATGTCCAAGGTAGATAAATCCATACCCATGCAACAGTATCGTGTTTGGTGGTTTGCCTTTAAATCATGGGCTGCCTATCTGGGCTATTGACTTTATGAAAAAAAAATTAAAAAAATAAGTTTTGAAAAATAAAAAAGACAAAAAAAAGAAAAGGAAGTAATTGAGAAGAGTTGCCCATATTTCGGCCTTTGTTAGTCCATTCATTTCATCTTTGTGATCTTGTTTGATGGACCAAACAAATTGAAGGCTCATAATTTGCCTATCTTTTGGCCCATTTTGTTTGGCCTTTGTGGTATTGTTTAAAAAGTCATAATTGACTTTATATCAACTCACAATTGACTCTCATTTTGGTTCATGACCCCATTTTGGCCCAAGTTTTTCGGAGTATTGTTGTTAAAGGCCTGTCATCGATTACTGTCACCAACTCTAATAAGTTTTTGACCTTCGTTATCGCTGGAAGGAAAAAAGAAAAAATTGAAACTCTAAGCTTTCAGAATTTTTCCCCTTGCGTTTGATAGGGATTAGGGGATGTTAAGAGTATATTATGATATTTGAATTCAGAGATTTGATTGTAAGATTTGATGGAATCAAATCTGATCGATTAATTTGATTATCACACTAATTTATTTCAAATCTCCTATAAATAGAAGTCTTTTGTATTATAACATAATCAAGTGAATAAGATAATAATGTGACCCTTATGACTTTATCCTATGGACATAGGTCATATGCCAAAACACATAAAATCCCTTGTGCTTATTTTATTTCCGCTATTATTTTTATTTTCCATTTGATTATCTCTTTTTTCATGAAAGAAAAGATAATGCCGTGAAAATATAAAATGAACAGCAGAATAAAAAGAAACAAAGACTAGAGATTTTATGTGATTCAGTGTAGGTCATACACCTACGTCCACAGACTAAAGCCCTAAATGCTACATTATGTTCTTATTAAATTGATTTATTTACCATATAAAAAACTTATATTTATAGGAGAATTGTAGTAGAGAAGTATGGTAATCAAATCAATCTAATTTGATTACCATCAAATCTAATTATAGGAGATTACAATCAAATTTCTGACATTAAATCTCCTAATATATTCTAACATCTCTCTCAAACTCGATGCGAAAAATTCTGAAAGCTTAAGTTTGAACCTTAAACTCAAAGTGATGGTGGCAGAGACCGAAAACTTGTTGGAGTTGATGGCGGCAATGATGACCGAAGATAGGCCTTTAACAATAATTAGCCAAAAACTTGGGCAGAAATAGGACCAAATATGAGGGCCAACTATGAGCAAAAAATGAGAGCCAACTGTGAGCTAAAATGAGGTCAACTATGGGCCTTAAATAGACCTGAGTCTTTAAACAATATCACAAAAGCCGGGCATAGGTCTTTAAATAATACCACAAAGTCTAAAAAATCAAATCTAAACCATCAAAAGGCCAAAAATGGGTCTAAGTCAACATTAGAACCAACAAACCAAATAATTGGGCCAACAAATAATCAAAATATGGACAATTTTGCCTCTTTTTCTTTCTTAACCGTTTTTTTTTATTTATTTTTTTGAATGGAAAAAGAACTAGACACAGCCGGCGTGGGTGAAAAAGGTTTGTCTTTTATCTCCAAATCAACACAAGTGGCTTGGGTTGGAGGAAATTAATCTCCAACTCACGCACTCGACTGGTTTGACAAAACACAAAATTAAAAGGACACGTAGTGACGAAGGAAGGCAAAATCGTGAGAATAATCACTATAAGCCAAAAAATAAACTCTACTAGCTCATTTTGTTCTATGAAGAGGAGAAAATAAAAAATAAAAATTGAAATTTTACATGATCGAAAATTGACATTAGTCTAGAGCTTTAATACGTACCATAAAAAAAGAATAAGAAGATATTCAAATGGAAAATAAAGATACTAGCAGAAATAAAATACACACAAGAAATTTTAGATGGTTCGATTTATGACATATATCCACATGATAAAGTTTTAAGAGCTACATTTTTCTCTTATTCACTTGATTATGTTACAATACAAAAGCCTATTATTTATAAAAGATTTGAGATAAATAAATATGGTAATCAAATCAATCAGATTTAATGGTAATCAAATCTGCTTACAATCAAGTCAATATAAGATTACAATCAATTACAATTAAAATTTTGAATTTAAATCCCATGATAAGAAAGTAAGTTCTTTAATAGCATTCAAAATAAAGAGTTGTTAATATTTATTCAACAATTGAGAGTATTCATTTTATGACAAAGGAGTTAAAGTTGATGCATCTAATAGTTTATATAATATTAATGTTAGCATCACTTTTAAAAAATTTACCGTTAAATGTACTAATTTTAAATTCTAATTATGAAATTGAGAGAATCCTATTCCGACTAGGACATGGATGTCGGGTTGAATTTTTAATATCAACACAAAGGTATAAATGGTCATTTGGCAAGTATGTACCTCAAGAAATTAAAAATAACATTTTTGTTTTAATTTGTTTCTTTTCATTTACTTTTGGTTGTTGAGATGTATCATTTTTGCTGCTCAACCCGGAGGCTAGTGTGGGTAACACCCATCCTTTGCATGGAGGAGTTTATTGTCAGCTTGTGATCTACTCAAAAATGGGTTGGTCTAGCGGGTGGGCGATGGTAAAGATATGTGGGTTTGGAGAGATAGATGACTTCCAACCCCAATATCTTTCTCTATCCAATTTCCAAGACAAATTCTAGCGGAGGATACAAGGGTGGCATACCTTATTGATCAAGACACAAAGTGATAGAACTCAAAGTTAATCACAAAAGTTTTCCAAGAGGAGGAAGCACGAATCATTAGCCAGATTCCATTAAGCCCTCAACAACCAAAAGACTTATTAATCTGGCAATGCACAGCTAATGCACATTTTACAGCTCAGAATGCCTATCATATAGAAAATGAATTGTAGGTTATGCGGCGAGGTGAGAGCTCTATTGGATTTGAGAGAATGGATAAAACTGAATTGTATTGAACGAATAAAAAATATACAAAAGTCAAGTATATATACTACATCACTGCACTCGGCTAAAAACTCAACTAATAAACTACTTGTCTTTACAATAAGAAACAGATTAACTATATCTAAAACTAAATGCCAGCTGGTTTAACAACTTCATTACAACTTGACAAAACTGAATCCACTTGTCTAAACTGAATACCAGCTGTAATAACCATGGCAGTTTCTTGTATGTACATGTGTATCACTTGATCTGATCATCTGATCAGTTAAGTTCAATACCCCCCCCCCCCCTCAAGATGAACAATGGATGTTTAAAATGTTCATCTTGGACAGTAACTGATGAAAAAGAACAGAACCAAGGGCTTTTGTAAACAAATCAACCAATTGATTAACTGAAGAAACATGTAACGCACGAACCAACCCAAGCTGAATCTTCTCACGCACTATATGACAATCTATTTCAATGTGTTTGGTACGTTCGTGGTATACAGGATTAGCTGCAATATGAAGGGCAGCTTTACTATCACAGAAAAGGAGAGCAGCAGAGGTGTGTATGACTTGGAAATCCTTAAGCAAACCAAGAAGCCAAGTTAATTCACAGCAAGCAGCAGCCATCGAGCGGTATTCTGCCTCAGCAAAGGACCTGGAAACCGTATGTGGCTTCTTGGATTTCCAAGAAATGAGTGAATCACCCAAAAATACACAATACCTTGTAACAAAACGTCTAGTTTTTGGGCATCCTACCCAGTCAGAATCGCAGAAAGCTTTAAGATGGCACTTAGAAGACGCAGGAAAAAATAATCCCTGTCCTGGAGCTGATTTAATGTATCTCAAAATTCTATACGCTGCATCAAGATGGGGTTGACGTGGAGCCTGCATAAATTGGCTTAATGTATGAACAGAGTAGGTTAAATCTAGACGAGTGATTGTGAGGTATAACAATCTGCCAATTAATCTACGATATGATGTGGGATCGTCTAACAGAGTGCCGTCTGTAGAAGAAAATTTTGCATTTGGCTCCATTGGAAACTTAGTAGGTCTTGCAGCTAAATGTCCAGCATCATTGAGAACCTCAAGAGCAAATTTACGTTGACAGAGAGAAATTCCTTTGCTGGTGCGAGAAATCTCAAGGCCAAGGAAAAACTTAAGAGGCCCTAAGTCCTTGAGTTTAAACTGATTGTTAAGAAAGATAATAAGATCAGTAATGGCGTGTTTGTCATTGCTGGCAAGTACAATATCATCCACATAAACCAATAAAGCAATGAATGAAGAACCTCTGGTTTTTGTGAATAACGAATAGTCAGATTTTGATTGAACAAATCCATGAAGTAGTAAGGTTGTGGAGAACTTTGAAAACCACTGTCTTGAGGCTTGCTTCAAACCATATAGTGATTTATTCAACTTACAAACTTGTGCCTTTCCCTTTGAGATAAAACCAGGAGGAAGCTTCATAAAGACTTCTTCATCTAACTCACTATGTAAGAAGGCATTATTGACATCAAGTTGATGTAAATGCCAATTATTAATTGCTGCTAGAGCTAGGAGGCAACGGACTGTAGTCAATTTAGCCACAGGAAAGAAAGTTTCAAAATAATCAAGGCCTTCACATTGAGTGAAGCCTTTAGCAACCAAACGAGCCTTATGTCTTTCAATTGATCCATCAGCCCTATGTTTGATCTTGTAAACCCATTTACACCCAATTGAAATTTTATTAGGAGGAAGTGTAGTAAGGGTCCAAGTATTGTTATCCTCTAGGGCCTTGATTTCATTCTGCATAGCCTCTCGCCAACAGGAATGTTGAACAGCTTGATGATAAAATTGTGGTTCAACATGAATGGAAATAGAACATACAAAGTTTTTATGATAAGGGGATAATTTGTCATAGGAAATGACAGAGGAAAGATCATATAGAAGATGATGATGAGACACAAAGGCAGGAAAAGAATTTACCATGTGACAATGAAATTGTTGGAGATAAGTTGGTTTGTGTTTAATTCTAGAAGATCTACGAAGAGTGGTTACTGGGATGTTATTAGTAGGAAATGTGGCTGACACTGAATCATTTTGAAAGGAAGAATGATGTGAGGAAGGAAGAATAGATTGAGATGAAGTAGGAAGAACAGAATTGTTTGATAAAGGACTAGAAGGTATGGAAATATGATCTGAATCTGGAACAGAATTAGGAAGCACAAGACTATTTGAGACCATATATGGTAAATGAGAATGAGTAGCATAAGGAAATATATGCTCATGAAAGATAACATCACGAGATATGATGACAGATTTAGAAGTAAGATCAAATAATTTGTACATTTTGATATTAGAAGGGTAACCAATGAAGATGCAAGGCTTGGCACGAGCATCAAATTTAGAACGATGACGATGAAAGGTAGAAACAAAACATAAGCAGCCAAAAACTCGAAGATGTGAAAAGGAAGGAGGAGTTGAAAATAAAACTTCATATGGAGTTTTATTTGAGAGAACAGGAGTTGGAAGACGATTTTAATGCAATCTCCCCAAAAAGGTAATGGAAGATTAGCTTGAAATCTAAGAGAACGAGCAACATTCAACAAGTGTTGATGTTTGCGCTCAACAATAGAGTTCTGCTGAGGTGTTTCTACACAGCTTAATTGATGAATGACTCCACGAGAGTGAAAGAAATCAGACATTTGAAACTCAATACCATTATCACTACGCAAGCATTTGATTTCATATTGAAATTGAGTTTTAGTCAAGTTAAAAAAAGATATAAGAAGAGATCGAGTTTGAGATTTATTATTCATCAGATGAATCCAAGTAAAACGTGTACAATCATCAACAATGGTAAGAAAGTATTTAGCACCCGTAAGAGATGCCACAGAAAAAGGTCCCCAAATGTCACAGTGAACTAGATCAAATGGGGCCTTTGAAAAAGAATGACTTACAGGGAAAGCTAAACGGTGTTGTTTTGCCATAGGGCAAATATTACAACAATTATTTTGATCAAAGGAAATATGAGAATCATATTGGCTAAGCAGCTTTATTCTGGAATTAGAAGGGTGGCCTAAACGATAGTGCCACATGTTTGGTGAAATAGACTTGACAGAAAAGGTTTGAGCAGTGGAATGTGAAGCTGGTTTGAACACCAAGTGGAAAAGACCTCCACATTCTCTACCCATTCCAATCGTTGTCCATGTCAACAGATGCTGAATCAAACAGAAGTTAGAGAAGAATATGATGCAACAAGATGTTAATTTTGTAAGCTTGCTAATTGAGACAAGATTAAAAGAAAATGATGGAACAAGAAGAACATCTGTTAGGATTAGAGAAGCAGAGATACGGACAGTTCCAATATGTGATACTGAAGCAGATTGACCATTAGGTAATTTGATAAATTTGGAAACAATGGCAGTGATAGTAGTAAAATAAGAAATAGAACAAATGATATGGTCAGTTGCTCCTGTGTCCAATATCCAGGGATGATTAGGAATAGCAGATGCTTCACGAAATGTTGAAATAGAAGAGAGAACAGAATGACGAGAGGGAGCAAAATTTTCACCTGACATGTTAGCAATAAGGTGATCTTGTGAATTGCTGACTTGATTGGCCGAGGAAATTGTTTCTGATGAAGGCTTAATCAATGCTAGAAGTTGCTGACACTGCTCTTGTGTAATAGGCATCTGATATGCAGTTTCTTGTTCTGAAACTTGATTAGCTGAATGATTATCAGCAGCCTTTCCTCTTGTGAATTTAAAACCAGGGGGGAAACCATGCAGCTTGTAGCATTTTTCCATAGTATGACCATAAACTCCACAATGAGTACATGTAGGGTGATCCTTGCGAAATGATCCTGATTTGCCATAACGAGGTACACTCGATCCTGATGTTCTATATGAACCAGGAGATTGTACAGATTTGGTCATTAATGCAGCTGCATCATGATGCACAGAACCGAGAGAACTAGAAATTTCTCTCTGCCTCTCCTCTTGTGTTACTAAAGAAAACACCTTGTTGATAGGTGGAAGAGGATCAAGCAACAATATCTAACCTCTAACATAAGAGAATGAATCATTTAAGCCCATTAAGAACTGAAAAACATATTCCTGATGTTGATATTCAACTAGAGTTTTCATGGCACTGCAAGAACAAGCAGGAAGAGGACGATAATTGAGAAGTTCATCCCATAGCCCCTTAAGAGTAGTGAAATAACTGCTTACTGAAAGATTGTCTTGAGACAGAGCAAAAATAGCCTTCTGGATTTGAAAAATCCTTGGTCCATTTTGTTGTGAGAACCGATCTTTAATATCATTCCACATGGCTTCAGATGTATCAATGTATATGATACTCCCTGCAATATCCTTAGAAACAGAGTTGATTATCTATGGATCAGTACCATGTTATGTGCAACGTTTCCGAGGGAAGAAAATCAGCAGAAGATGGATCTGGCTTTGGCATACTTCCATCAATGAAATGAACCTTGTTCTTTGCAGTCAACGCCATAATAATGGACCTGCTCCACGTATTGTAATTGTCTCCATTGAGCAATTGAGATACAAGAACAGATCCCGGGCTATCTCCATGATGGAGATACAATGGATTAGAACAATCCATTGGAGGATTCGAGGATGAAGAAGAAAGAAACTCCATAGAAGCAAAGAAAAATGAATTGAATTCAGGAACTTGTAAACGAAAAAAATTTCAGAAATGCTCTGATACCATATTGGATTTGAGAGAATGGATAAAACTGAATTGTATTGAATGAATAAAAAATATACAAAAGTCAAGTATATATACTACATCACTGCACTCGGCTAAAAACTCAACTAATAAACTACTTGTCTTTACAATAAGAAACAGATTAACTATATCTAAAACTAAATGCCAGCTGGTTTAACAACTTCATTACAACTTGACAAAACTGAATCCACTTGTCTAAACTGAATACCAGCTGTAATAACCATGGCAGTTTCTTGTATGTACACGTGTATCATTTGATCTGATCATCTGATCAGTTAAGTTCAATAAGCTCCAAGCAAAGAGATGGAGATATAGTATGAAAGGACGATTAGGAATCTTAAAACTCCAAATGTGGTTAAAATGTTTATGTGGAGAGCATTTAACAACCTCTTGCCTATGAGAACAAATTTATCAAGACGGGGTGTAGTTCTTGATGTACAATGCCCTATTTATGAGAATGATGAAGAAACAGTAAAAAATATTCTATGGAGCTGTTCATCTGAACAAGATGTATGGGACTGTGGCCCAAGAAATATACAAAAAGGTATTGGTGAGGGTTTTACTTTTTTTCACGTGGCTAAGGAGATGTTGGGATGCTGTGATGTGGCAGAATTTAAGCTTATATCGGTGGTGGCTAGAAAAATATGGTTTCAATGGAACTTTGTGGTGCATGGGGGTGATTTCCTTCACCCTACCCAACTATTTCGAGAAGCTAGCAACTCACTTGAGGAATTTTAGAGGGTTAACGCTCAAGAGCATGATGTACAACACCATCTCTAAGAAGTAATTCCTACACCATGAAAGAAGCCCTCCACAAGTATGTTTAACATTAGTTAGGATGTTGTAGTGGACAAGAGACATGGGCATATAGGGATTGGCATTATAATGCGGGATCATGAGGAGGCAGTCTTAGCAGCACGTAGTACTACAAAAAATCTCTTAGTAGAACCTGTTGTGGTTGAAGTTTTGGCAACTTTTTATATTGTAGAATTTAGCCGGGAGATCAGCTTTTATGAAGTAGTGCTATATAATTTTGGAGGGAGATGCTTTGCAAATTGTATATACGGTCAAAGCGGGAAACAAAAATTGGAGTAAAATTTGTCATATTGCAGATGGAATTAAATTGAGTTTGCGTCATTTGAGATCTTGGCAAATTGCTCATGTAAAAAGATATGCGAATTCTGCTGCTCATGGTTTAACTTGAGAGGCCATTAAGAATGTCATAAATAGAGTTTTGATTGAAGAAATTACAAATTGTATCTATGGTATTGTCATTAGGGAGCAAATTGCTCTTGTTTGATCTTCGATTTATCAATAAAGCTTACAAATTTTGTGTTTTTTTTTTAAAAAAAATCATTGTTGCTGCTCTCTTATACATACATACATACATACATTGTGATGGACATATAAATTAAATAGGCGTGTGAATGACTCAAATATTTTTCACCTATACTGTTGAAGTATAATTCATTATATATATATAAATTTCATTGTAATATATCTATATATTATAACCCTGCATAGGTCTTTAAACTAAATCATGGTATTTTTTTTTTTAATGACGGAAAATTCTTTTAAGGCAGGACCACTTCGGGTTTCCATTCTTGTTGAGCAAACTCCACACCTGTGCAAATTGCCCCCTCCACATGAAATCATCTTAATTTTCTTAATTGTTCTCCTTTTTCTCCTCTCTCTTCAAATTTCTTCCACATCTTTTCCATATTATTATTTTTCCCTGTGATTTATCATCAAGCAAATTTATTTTACCAACTTCTCTAAATTTTCTGGTTATCCAAATAGATAATGCTTTAGTACGCTAACTCTATGTAATATAATCCAGCATTGTACCAGCTGATTGATAGCTTGTAATGAACATGATTTCCCTTATAAAGAAAGCATTACACAGCAGAAGATTTTTTTTAATCTTAACAACTATGTGATACATTTACTTGGAATCATTTATGGTTTTCTTCTCTCTTCTTTTTTTTTTTTTTATGTGGGTTTGATTTGTCAAAATTATGATAATTTCCTGCTTGTTAGTGAAGTTGCTACAATGAACTTTCAGGGCGGCTATTAAGGGACCTTGAACCACGCCGCTGCCTTAATAAATTGTCCCCGGAGGAGTTCCAAGTAGTAGAATTCTCCAAGTAACTTCAATTTTATGTATCTAAAATGCATATAATTTGTTTTTTTATCCATTTCTTTTCTGAAAAAGTTTTTCCCTAAGAGTCAGTCTGGCACTACGATTTCGTTGGCTGAAAATGCGATTTTAAACAAAATCGCAAAAGGTGTATTATTTTTAAAAATTTGCAGTTTAAAAACATAGAAATCTGTGTTTTTAAATCACAGATAAAGGGGTTCATTTTTAAAAACGATGATTTTAAAGACTAAACTGTAATTTTAAAGGTCAAATTACAATTTTACTAAATACTTAACTGCATTTTTCAAATCGTAGTTATTGAAACCGCAAATCCAAACGGATTCTAAATTAGATTAAATAAATTTTTTTCCATCCAATCTATTAAACTCACATGTCTCCAAAATACATTTAATATTTTTTTTCTTTTTTTTGTTTTTCTTTTCTTTTATTTCAGAGATTTTCGTTGAGCTGAGAAGTGTGCACAGGAGTTCCAAGTGGAATGAAACGCGTGCAGAAGGCCCTCTTCATGTAGTTTGGTATAACCGTTTCAAAACTATAAGCCCATCTGGGCCTTTATTGTCAGCCCAAAAATTGTGACCAGTATTATTGACGTATTAAAGGTGGCTCGGTTTTCCTTCAAGCACGCCCAAAATGAAAAAGAAACCCCCAAAAAAATAAAGAATAAAAAATAAAGGGGCTCAATCTTGTCAAATTCAAATGAAGAAATAGTAAATTGAATGTAAAGTTTATAAACTAGAACTATCTCATTCTAACAAGGTTGAAATAACTCAAGAACCTTTTTATTTTCTCATTTTTCTTTATATATAGACCTCGCTCCGGCGGTCGCCTAAGGCCCACGGTGGAATAAGGCCCCCAAAATTCAAATATTAATGTCTGAAAAATTTTAGTGCCATTTCATTTTGACAAAAAAAAAAAAAAAAAAAAGAGAGCTTAAAGAACTTCAAAGAGGTGAGTTAAATCCACTATTCTTTAGTTGTCAACACCATATACAAAGAATTTCATTCTATTCTCTTTCTCTATGACTTTCTATTAAAAAAAAGAAAAATTAAAGAAATCAAAAGATGTGAGCTAAAAATCCACTCATTTTTTAGTGGCAACATATGTAACGAAAAGATTTGTTGTTATTCCCCGACCCCTATCTGTGATGTTCTATTACAAAGAAACAATTAAAGAAATTCAAAGAGGTGAGCTAAATGCATTCATCTTTAATTGGAAACATCTTATGCAAAGAGATTTAAAGTAAATGCACTAGTAGGTTTTCATTAAAAAAAAAAAAAAAAAGTTTCCTTTTTCTCTTTGTGATTTTATCTCTCCTCTTCCTCTTCTAAGGTCTCAATCTTTTTTTTTCAAAAAAAAAAAAAAAAAGTCTCAATCTTTCATTAAATTCTTCTAATTGCATGGTTTTTTTTTTCCCTTTCAATCCTTTGGTTCACAATTCGAGTCCTTCACTTTTAGAATCGGTCATTCCATATTTGAAAAAATGATAGTCAATGCCCTCTAATTACCAAAAACGCACACACACATAAATTAATCGGTCACTTTGCCTTTAGTTTTTTTGGTTTGATTATAATGAATTATTCAATTTCTTTATGTATTTGTTGCTACTAATTGATCATATGTTAGGGAAAAGCCAAAACAGTGATTCTGATAAATTAGGTTATATTGTTCTATGTTATAAATTTTATTTTATTGTAGTCATAATATTGTTTTATGTTCTAAATAGTGTTTCTTTTATTTGTAAATATTTTAAATTATTCCAACTTATATATGTATATTCATAGAGGAACAAAATCATGATTTCTCATTCCGAGAGGCCAAAGTACTATTGAGGAGCCAAACTTAATTTTGATAGAGACCGGACCTAGTTTAACTCTCTCTCTTTCTTTTTTTCTTTTTTCTTTTTTAAATGAAAAAAATTGAAAACAATTAAGGGGGTCATGGCTCGTGACCAACACTTAACATCTATCCTTGAATACATAGGGTCGGTTTGGTAAACTTTTTAAAACACTCTATTCACTTCTCAAACCCTTAAAAGTAAAAAATCTTCTCAAAATTCACTAATCAAATGAATTTTCAGACGTAGCCCCGACACTAAAACATTTTTCATAAATCAATATTGTTGTGTGATGGTGCTGTGCGGTGGCCACCGCCTGACAGTGACGTCCACCGATTCAGATGCGGCTTCCACCAAATCTAACAAAAATTTAATACATCATTAATAACATGAATAGGATGGTAAAACACACCAGAACTTGCAGCATGAACAGTGTCAAAATCAGGAAGAGTAAAGTACTCCAGAACTTCAAATTAAGAACCGTACGTCGGCCCCGGAGCAATCAAACATAATCATATACGAAACAATAAATGTTGCCCATCTAATCAAAAGCTGTATAATTATTGAACTTCAACCCATGTCTTTGAGTGGAGGAATCCTGCCCATCAGATCAAAAGCTGACTCCATCCGACGGTCCCAATAGAGATGAGAGATCCCACATGTTACCTGCCATTTTTAAGGAATTGGTTAAAAGCTTCTATATATCATGGTATGTACTATGGTCCCCGTACGAATCATGAAAATTGTGAAATTATTGAGGCATGCATTTCGTCTGTTTGGTGGCAGCAAGGGGAGCTTGGAAGATAGGCCCCCATGTATCATGTATGCATGAAGGCTCATATATCTATTCATTCAAAACAAATCTGGACCCCACGTTCAATGAGTTGGTGGAGAAAGGCCCCCATCTTGACTCAGCATGATGGAAACATATGTGGGAGTTTTTGTTTTTTAGGACCACTTTTTTTTTTTTTTTTTTGACTCACATAAAATGCTTATTTTTTATTACTGTAAACTCTATCTTACATCTTACAAAAATAATTGTAAATAATGAGTTTATAAAGTGTGTGCATATAAAAGACGGCGAAATATTAATATTGCATCGTATGACATGGTATATCAGTATGTGCAGAAAAATGGTCATAGACTTATTATTATTATAAATTAACCTTATAGTCAAATAATTTATTGATGCTAGTAGTGGGAGCCACCCGAAATCAGACTCGGTTGGATTGCTGGTATAAGACGGTATGTTTGTGCATTGTCTAGGACACTAGAATTATACCAGATGTCTTCACAAGGACACCCAAACCCTATTAAGATGTGTAATGTCTCGGGCATATCATATTGTTAATTCATGACATGTTCACTTGCTCTATCATGTATTATAAATATATTGCATTACCATGACTAAAATTATTAATGTCTGTGATTTATAAACTGAGTTCATAAAATGATAACATGTATAACATGTGTATTATTCTTCACTAAGTCGTGAACTTAGAGCACTCACATTGGATGATATATATCTTCCTTTTAGCTAGAATAGATAAGCAAAATCTAAAAAACACTACACATTAGATTATGTACTCGTCCGCTAAAATAGGTTTCTCATCCGTTTGTGTACAGTGCAACGCCATTGTACACGGATCGATCTCTTTCTTTATTGTTTCTTTCTATACTTTATCTCTCTCTTTCTAGTTTTTTTCACAATTCTTCTTCTCCTTTCCCACCATATTTCTCTGCTTCTCGCCCCTCTCTCATCAATAACTGAAATCCCCCTCTCCACCCAACGAAGTCTGTCTCTCTGCCTCAAGGTAAACTCTTCACTCTCTGTCGTTTTCTCTCTTCTCTTGTATGGATGCCAGCAGAAACACCCTCTCATTTTCCCCTTCTTCTTCCAAACCTTTCCCCCTGTGGCCCTTCCCATTTCATTCTACACCAGATGAGACTGAGAGAGAGATAGAGAGCGTGATAGAGAAAGAAAGAGAGAATGGGTATGGGATTTGGGTTTTGGATCTATGGTTCTTTTTTTTAGTCCATTATGTTGCAAACCCCCTCCTATGTTTCCCCTTCTTCTTTGAAACCCATCTCCCTCCCCCATTTTGTAGATGACCGAATGATTTGGTGTTGCCCCTATTGCACAGTTGGGGTCGTGAAAGGTTTGAGTTTTGGTGGTTGTTGTTTAGGACTCTTTGTCGATTTTTGTTTTCTTTTTGTTCTATTTGAGTTTTGTTTGAGTTTGGGTAAACTCTGCAATCTTGGGAGTTTGTGGTATTGAAGGTTAGTCTGAGAAGTATATGATTTTGTGGCTTCTTTGTTTTTCTGCTTTCTGAGATGTTTTAGTGATTTCAGAGGTTGTTTTTTTTTCCCCATTATTTCACTATACATAAATGGTCCAAAAATTTCAGACCAACAGTGGAGAAAATCCACAAAACAATGGTTTGGGTTCGTTTCCTAGAGCTACTAATCGAATACTATGTTTTGGCTTCTTTTTTCTTTGTTTATTATGCAATATATTTGGTTCTTGTTTTATCTTTTTCTTTTTCCCCCTTCTGGTATATTTCTTTGTGGGCAGTGGATTTTTAGCATTTCCTCCCATTTATTTTGGTCATCATCCTCATTTTCTTTTATTCATGGTAGCTTCTCTTTCAGCTAGTTTTGAAAAATTTGGGCAATAGATTGCTTTTCTCAATTTTTCTTACGAATGTCATCATCCTCATTTTCAATGTTTTTCAACATTCAAACATGAGGGAATGTTTTCTAGTTTGCCTTCATTTTGTTTTATGTAGAAAACATTCATAAACCAATGGGAGAATTGAAATAAAGAAATCATAAGAAATAATATTTAAATGATATAGAGAAAGAATAAATAATCGGATGTATAATGCCTTTTAAAACCATTAGCTAAACTAGCAAAAGTGGGTTTTGATTAGCCATTTTAGCTAAGCTTTTACATGAACCAATGGGAGTACTCTTACATTTGTATCTTTTTCACCTGTAAAACATGTGTTATTTTATAGATAGTCTAGTTGATCATAGACCTGAAGCTATGTTTAATGATCTTGGAGAGTTTGCTCAGAATCATCTTTGAGGAGTTGGACCTAGTGTGGCTAGCAAACATGTGAAGAAGCGGGGGCGATACCCACTACGATATGATAGGCATCATCTATATGCTTTATTTGCTTAAGGCTATGCTTTAATCATAATTCTCAGACTTATGTTTTGTAATGTTGTGGTGTTTTAATGACTAATCGTTGACCGTACATTTGGAGAAGAGTAATTATATATGTCACCCTCCATGTCTACCTTGTGTCAACCAAAAGTGATGTGGCTTTTAAAATTATCATTGAATTTATTATCGATGATTATTAACTTTTGATCTAATTGTGATTTTAAAAGTCATGTCACTTTTGGTTGACATAAGGTAGACATGGAAGGTGACTTGTATCATTACTCTTTAGAGAATTATGTTTAGTAAGTTATCTATGCTATGATGATTTTGGTTTATTTTGGTATTATGTGATTGTGAATTATTTAGTTGTTATCTCTATGCTAATAGGTGAAAAGCCTTCTACTGTAGACTATCTGTAGAGAGTTTATGATCCCTGAGTTTTAACCTTGATGGGTTAAGGCTGGGAGATGAATTGTTAAAGTCATTTACTAGTTAAATGATTTTGCTAGAGCATTACAATTACTAAGTTGGTAGAATATGGTTTTCGATAAGCATATGATATCTCGTTATTTCTTCATGATTAACTTACTGTTCAAGAGATTAGATTTAGACCCACAAGTATTGATGATATTTTATGATAGATTTATTGTTGGGTTTATGCTTAGGACAGTGTTGATAGTTATACTAGGATTTTAGATCTTGTTAGAAAGGAAAAATTTAAGGCCTTTTTAAAAAATGGAGATTCTTCTAGACCATTGAACGATCAACGCCAATATTGATCAATGGTGAACGATTGATGACTCCATGGAACCATTGATGGTCAGGCGGAAAGACTATTTTGTCCAGTTTAGGGTTTATGAGTATTTGAAGCTTAGAAAAGGTCTAATGATAGAACCTTATGCATATTTTGGATTGAGAAAGGATGTGTACCAAGGAGACCTTTACAACCATGTTGAGTAAAAATCACATCGATACTCATTTTTATGAGTTTTTACGACATGATTATTTTATGTATCAAATGTACATGCTTATTACTCATATAAAATACATTTTAGAATTATGTGAATTACATTTTTAGGTAATCGGGTGATAAATAAAGGAATAGTGCATCGTGCGAGTTTTATAAATACATTCATGTAAAAAGACAATGAATAATTGTATCGTATGACATGACATGTTTTGTACGTATAACAGTCATTGGTTTGCCATTATATGAGGAAGACTCTAAAAAGTGGCATTTTTTTTTTTTTACATATTGGTAGTTTGATGGGTCAAACTGTCACACTTGCCACTTTATGGGGCTTAATTGAAAACACATGTCAATTAAGGGGGCTTTTTTATATGTTTCCCTTATTTTTATGTTGTTTGGCCTTGGATCCGATAGTTTTATAGGTGACTGACGCAACCATGTATGGGTGGTAGTCACAATAGATGACATCATTAGTGGTGTAAATCACCCGGGGTAAATCCTGTTAGACCATGATCATATGCAACATCACTACGACACCGATGTTGTACTACAAGTCCCACGGTACAACGTAAACCCTACTCACAAGGGGGTTAAGGGCTTGGTAGACCATATTGAGTATAACTATAATATGTTCACTTTAAATATCATTTATTATATCTATAATGCATCGACATGATATTCTTGCCATTTAACAAAGGACTTCATCTCATATTATTGCCTATGATTTTTAAATCTTTTATGATATGATTGAGTTCATAATATGATAAAATGTTCTCCATGTGTATATTACTCATAAAGTCGTGGATTTACACTTATAGCTTTTACACTTGTAAAACATGTATCATTTAATAAAGGACCTCATATTATATTATTGCCTATGATTTTTAAATCGTTTATGATATAACTGAGTTCATAATATGATAACATGTGCTCCTTATGTATATTACTTACTAAGTCGTGGACTTACACTTATATCTTTTACACTTGTAAAACATGTATTATTTTACAGTTGGCTTTTATTGTGATGTTGGAATCGAGGAAGAAGGAACCCTTGTTCCCGAAGGCCCTAGAGGATCTAGCCAAGTTGATTTTTGAGGTGTTGGATTTGTCAGATTACTTAATGATTGGTAGGATGGGAAAGGCTGATGAATTCATATAGTTTATGTTGTTGGTATATCATATTTAGTGCCAGGTTTATTTGGACAGAGTTGATTATGAACCCATCTTTGATGTTATTCATGATCGTGATCTGACATTTGATGATGTATATCACCTATTGTTTTCGACAAGTTAAACTTGATTAGTATTAGTTAACAGTTTGAAACTTAGTTTTATAATATTTCATATTTGACTTGAGGACCAGTCCTAGATTGAAACACTTGATGTTATCTTTATGATTATGTTATGATACTTTTTAGTTATTGCAATAGTTATTATTTATTCATGGAAATGTAGCACTGGCTATCTTATTATGCAAGTGTTAAAGTTTTTCGTTGTAGGCTCTCTGATGAGGGTGCTAAGATTCCTTGGTCTTATTATTTGGTAAGTAAGACGATGAGGAGAATTGTGGAGTTAATTACCAGTTAATTGATTTTCCTAAACATTACACATCTGCAGCAGCAACAAGAGATCTAAGAACGTTGCATTGAGATCAATTGAGTTAGAACCACTAAAGAGGAGCTTCACTCCAATATCCGACAAGAGAGGTGTCCATCAAATGATGCACAGTGGAAATCAATTCTTGCAATTCTCCATGGCAGAAGGAGAGGAAATTGCAATGGAAGGGTTTGAAAGTGATGAGAGAGAACAAAACAAACCATAGATCTGGAGCTCTGGTGGAGGGATGCGAAGAGAGAATGACGTATGAGGAATGTGTGTGACACATGCTCTAATGGGGAGGTGTGTGGGACACATGCATGGGAAGATGGATGTGGGGTTGGAAAGGAGGCCAAGGAGTGTAGGGAGAAGGCGCGTCGATAAAGGAGGTTGATGAAGAGTAACAAATTTGAGCTTGAGTGCCACGAATTTGTCACATATTTGCAACATGTGGGGCACACTCAAAGAGAGAAAAGGGTTGGCTAAGTGGAGAAAAGGCTACTGGGGGAGCGGAAGTGAGGCACATGGGTGAAGGTGGTGGAAAAAGAGCTGCAGATCAAGCTTGCAAAACAAAGAAGAGAGAGAGAGAGAGAGAAAATGAAAAATACATTCAGATCCCTCAAACTACCATCCCTTTGGCATGTTGATATAGGATAGCCTTCAGCTCTGGGCAAGAACCCTTGGTCTTACACTATAAGCTTTTTTATGAGGGAGTTAAAATTCCTTGGTCTTATTATTTGGTAAGTAAGGCGGGGAGGAGAATTGTGGCATTAATTAATTTTCCTAGACGTTACACATGTGCAACAACAGTAAGAGATCTTGGATGCCATAGCGTTGCATTGAGGTTAATTGAGTTAGAACCACTAAAGAGGAGCTTCACTACAATATCTGACAAGAGAGTTGCCTGTCAAATGATACACAGTGGAAATCGATTCTTGCAATTCTCCATGGAAGAAGGAAAAGCACTTGCAACAGAAGGGTTGGAAAAGGACGAGAGAGAACAAAACAAACTATAAATTTATAGCTCTAGTGGAGGGATGTGGAGAGAGAATGACACGTGGGGAAGGTGCATGAGACACATGCTCTAACGGGGAGGCGTGTGGGACATATGCAGGGGAGGATGGTTGTTGGGGTGGAAAGGAGGCCAAGAAGTGTAGGGAGGAGGCGCGTCGATAAAGGAGGTTGAGGAAGAGTAACAAATTGGAGCTTGATCGTTATAGATCTATCACCTATGGGCAGCACATGGGGCACACTCGTAAAGAGAAAGGGGTTGATTGGCTGAGAAAAGGCTAGAGGGGGTGAAAGTGAGGCACATGGGCAAAGGTGGTGGAATGAGAGCCTCTGAACCCAATTAAGGTAAAAATGCCCTAATCGTACCCAAGTCCGAGAGAGTGTGCGAACGCAACATTCTAGAATCAAGGCATAATGCTTTGATTGAAACCTCGCTCAAACGAGCCATCAATTGTGGCATTCTAGCAAAATCTACTTGATATGCAGTAGGTGTTTAAAAAATGAAATGATACCCACACAAGCAAAGTCATTCCTCGATTTCCATCCAAACTGCATCCCAAATTCAGCTTTATTACTTTCCATATTAGATTAGGACTTGACACTATCATTGAATTTTCCTCCTTTATAGGATTTATTTGCCTGTTAAATTTGAATTTTTCATCTTTAGGTGATTTCGATTGATGTTATAAGAAGCCAATGATTGTATTGAAGAAATCAGATTTTTGAAATGAATTGTGAAGATTAGTGAAATTTGGATTTTCCTTTGCTTGTGAAGTGTTAGACTTGAATATTCATATATTCTTTTTATTTTTCTATCACTTGTGACGTAAACGACTATACCTTAAAAAGTGATATTTAACCCCCTCCACTACCACACCGTTACAAGTTATACCCCTATTGGCATATGGCATTAAAATTGACGAAAAAAGCCACACATGACGTACAAGTAATTTGTTTTTTTTTTTTTTTGAACTGCCAAATTACCCATAAAAGTTTTTTTTTTAAAAAAAAAACCTTGAAGGGATAGTAGATCCACCCCTTAGCCATGAAAGGGTGGTTCGGCCATTCCCTAGACCATTTTCGTGGGTACTTAAACCACCTCCACATGTTGTGGGGTGTAGGATGGTTTGGCCACCCCTTGTTCCATTTTTGGGGGTGACTTTTGGCCACTATTTTTAAAAAATAAAAATTAAAAATTAGGGGAAATTTCTAGTGTTCAAATAAACAATAAAAAATCACGTGCACATCACATGTAGTATTTTTATGTCCATATCAATACTAGATGCTAATCAAGGGTGTAAATTGTGTCAATGTGTTAGTTTGAGGGAGTCAAGTGTCACTTCTAAAAGTTTGGTGATGTACTAAAACGGTGGTAGTTTGAAGTGGCTAAGTGTATTTTACCAAAAAAAAAAGAGAGAGGAGAGAAATGGAGGAGGAGAGCGGGGGGAAATGGAGGATGGAGGGAGGGAGGGAGGGAGGAGGCAAATCACTTTCCTACTACCCAGGTGCAGAACTAGGTATTTTTTTTTTTTTACGTGGGGGGTCTGAACCTACATAAATAAATAAATACATAGATACATATAATTCTACCCAATCACTCACAAGAGAGGTGGGAAGGGTTCTCACTTGAGGAGAGAGAAAACCTTATTAAGAAAATAGGAAAAGCTTTTAGAGAGAGAGAGAGAGAGAGAGAGAAGAAGGAGAGAACTCTTGTATCGAATGGTTTTAATCATTCTCTTTCATCTCTTTTAATAGACTTAAGAATGAATGACCTGAATTGAACCATGTAAGCCTTCAAATAAAACAAAAAAAGCAAAATAAGTAGAGGGTTGGGTGGCTAGACCATCCCTTGAAATGGTCAGCCACTCCTCAAGGAGGTGGCTAACCATTGTTTTACCCTTTGAGGAGGTGGTTGGCCACCCTTTAAGGGTGGTTGGATTGATCAGCCACCCTTTCATAGGGGGAGAGGGTGGTCAGACCACCACTAGCCATTCCCATGAGTGTGCTCAACTACCCCTTGGGGGTGAATGATGGTCAACCAACCATCCAACCCTCAGGGGTGGTCGCACTACCCCCGAGCCATCAACAGTCATTGCATCACTCCTCGAACCCTTGAGAGGTGGTTGCAGCACCTTGTTAACCATTGAGAGATGGTCACACCACACCCTTAGGGTGGCTGACTACCATCATCAAAGGGTGAGGAGAGTTGTCAACCAACCCAACCCCTTAAGGGTGAGGGGGTGATCGACCACCTTAAGAGGTGGTATGGCTAAAATTATTTTTTTTCTTCATTATTTTGTTACTTACATAGCTAAATTCAAATCGTTCATTTTAAATGAACAATTTGAATCTTTGGAATTGTAGACTCCTACAATTCAAAATAGTTTGACGATTATTTTAAAAAACAGTTTGCTATTTCTAAAAATGAAAAACGCTTTTCAAAATTGTTAGCCAATCAAGTTTTCAGATGTGGTCTTCATAAAAAGATAGTTGTCATAAAGTGTTTTCAAAACATAGAAGGAAAAATATTTGTTGATTATTTTCATGAAAACATGTTTCATAATTAGACTAAAACCAGTATTAGAGACAGAAAATAACTAGTGTCTCATGTGTCTAGCAGCCACGTCAAAACAATCTTGAGGCTACCACTGGGTGATTGTTGGATCTTTTCGGTAATTGTCATGTGATTGTTGGACCTGTTTGGTGGCCACCTGTGGCCACAACAGTTATTATTGTGGCCACACCAATTCTGGTGACCTCGCGATGGCCGTCACACTTGTTTTGGCAATCACTGCTTTGTAGTTGCACATTTTTTTGGCACCTACTGCCTAGTGGGCACACCGGTTTTAGCAGCCATCGTGTAGTGGCCAAACCTATCTGGCGGCCAACGCATGGTGTTCACAACTGTTTTAGTGTCCACTGCAGTTGACCGTCAAATCTACTGGTGGGTCCCACCCATAGAGGCCAGCTTCTAGTAATCTTTTTTTAAAAAAAAAACTTCACTTAGGCCCTTCAAATTTTCACGCGTTTTGAAATACTCCTTTGATATTTAATTTCTCACTTTGACCCCTTATACTTTCAAAATATATTATTTAGCCCCCCTCTAAATCCTAATAGAGTAGTGCAAAATTATCAAAATACCATTCATTTTAGATTTTTTTTAAAAATTATTAGGGTATTTTGAAAATTTTAATAGGATTTGATGGTGAAAACGGACGATGGGGGGTTAAATGATACAGATTGAAAGTATGATGGGTCAAAGTGAGAGAAATCAAATATCATGGGGGGTATTTCAAAACGCGTGGAAATTTATGGGGCCTTAGTAAAGTTTCCTTTTCTTTTTTTTTTTTTTTTTTTTTAATTTTTTTGATAAATTCACTTACCCTCTCTAAACTGTCACCCATTTTGTAATGTTTCCCCCAAAGTTCAAAACCTCTCAATTTAGTATATTGAACTTTCAATTTTTTGTTTCAATTTTCTCAATTCGTTAGGATTTTCCGTTAAATCCTAACAAATGAGTGTCAAACTTTACAAAATATCCCTTTTATTTTTAGGAAAAAAAAATGAAAAAAAAATTATAACGACTTAGGCGTTGGTCAAGATTATGGAATTTGCAAAAAAATCCATACCTGAATCATTGAAAAAAAAAACTTGATATTTTTTATTAAAAAAAAAATAGGGGTATTTTGAAAATTTTTAAATGATTTAACGGAAAATCCTAATAGATTGGTGAATATGAAAAAAATTAAAAGTACGATACATTAAATTGAAAGGTTTTGAATTTTGGGGGACATTGCAAAATGGGTGACAATTCAAGGGAACTAAGTAAAGTTATCCCTTTTTTGTTTTAAGAAATACTTTTCAAACTAGTAATCCAAACAAGTTTTGAGACATGATTCCAGCATACAACACCATGCATTTGGCCCCACATTTTACAATACATTTCCAAATTTAAAACAAAATAGACTTTTTAAAATGGACACAAATTTCCTCCCACCTAAGTCAAAGGGAATTTACTCCAACCTCTTAAAAAAATGACAAAAATTATGAAAAAAAAAATCTTTCAACTCACTAATGAAAATTTAAGAAAAAAAAAGCAATAAAAAATATACATATAGCAATGTTACGAAAACAAAAAAAAAAAACAAAAAAAAAGTAATTTTTCTTTTATTTTAAGTGAGAAAATTCGCTGTATATATGATTTTTTTAATTTTTATTGTTTTGTTTTGTTTGTTTTTTTTTTTTTGTATTTTCATAAGTGGATTGAAAGATTTTTTTAAAATTTGCAATTTTTAAGAAATTAGAGCAAATTTATTTCAACCGAGTTGGAACAAATTGTTTTCTTTCAAAGTGTCCCAAACAGTATGCAATCGTCTTTTTGTCGGTCAACTTAATTTGATTAGAATTTTGTTCATAAAGTAGAAGAAGATTCCTTCGTTTCTCATTAATTTAATCCCTAATTCCCTTCATATATTGTTTCATACCACGACACCCTCAAAAAAGCTTGGTCAAGAACTGAGTTTTAGGCTATAATGTGGCGAGGCATTGCTGCTTTTATTTTTTTTTCCATTTTTTTCATTCTAGTCATTGTGAGAAGGCAAGGATCAGGAACTAGCGTACATTATAGAACAATACATTATTATAGAAAGAGTGTTATATTTGCTTTTGTGAGGGAAGTGGCACCATTATTTTAAAGTTTAATTAATGTTACTCTTCACATTTATTTATTATATTTATTTTATATTGACGTTATATATATATATAAAAGTGACTAACATGAAAAGTTAAATAAAACAGGTTATGTTAACCGGTATAAAATGAATATGATAAATGGATTGGAAGAATAACCTTTCCCTTGTATCTTACCTTTTGTTTTTTAAGCAACAATAGGAAAGAGGATCAAGGAGGGTCATGTCCACTCTTGATTCTTACAACAGAAAGAAAATAGAGAAAGATAGAAATGCTTCAATAACAATTATGAGAAGCGGCTCATTTGTCAACTAAATGTGTCCAAAAATTGATACTTCTAGAAATCTTGATAAAACTGAAATGCAGACCACAAAAAAAAAAGAAGATAAAACTGAAATTACATCAATAATAATATCACTAGAGGACCACTCAGTACAATAATAAAGATTGTTCAAAGTCAGTATTGTGATTAAAGAATCCCTTTCTAAAATGATATTAGAAGAATGACTGTAAAACTTAACTGCTTCAATAGCTAACAAAGCAGTCCTAACTTCTCCTGTCTCTTACCTTAATCCCAATTGTGCAAAAACCAAAAAAGCATTTTCACTTTAGTAAGCAACATAAAAAAAATTTAAAAAAAAATAGTCAGGATAATCTAAATTTTTGTAGGATATGGGTCGGTGGATGAAATGAAACCTTTTTGTTTTTGTTTTTTTTCCTTATAAATAACAGATAAAGGGTACAATTACAATAGACACAATTTTACCAAGAGTAGGGATAGACTTCAATGAAACTTGAGACTTAAAGTAAGAAGTTGATATTGAATAGAAAAAAAAAAAAAGTAAGAAGTTAATATGAAGCCTTTTTAATCTTAAAAATACAAAATATTATAAATTTAAGTTTCATTCTTAAATCAAATTTTTGTATTAGTTTTGTAAATTTGTTATTGTGAAATAGATAATATGTCTAATCTATTTGATATTTCTTATGACATAGTTGATTGAAAATGGGATTTTATTAATTGCTTTTTGGAAAAGAATCTAATGTATGTATATTGCTTAATATTTCCATTGGAGTATTTATTTCAATTTTTTTTCTAAGCCCTTATAACATGCCAAATGGCCACTTCTCATTTTATTTTTCTAGGGCCTTTCAAATTCTTCTTCTTTGTTTTTGACAAATTTAGTTTAAAAGACCCCTTTTTTTTTTTTTTTTTTTTTGCAGTTTATAAAAATGCCATCTGTTATTGTCCATATGAGAATTATATATTTTTTAAATAGGATGGGCGAAGCACGTGTCTTTTTAATAAAAAAAAAAATCCAACTTTGTCATTATAATTTCTTTGTAAGCGATAGTTTGAATTGAAAATATTTCTTCCACAATCCTAAGACTCGCTGATATACCGGGTATACTATCGACAATTGAATATGCAAACTCAGAAGCCTATGATTGATGATTTAGATCGGAATGATAAAACAATCACGAGTCCTAACCAGACTACAAAGGTCAAATGCAAGAAATCATAGCAGAGCACAAATAACAAGACCCGACCATGTCAAGCGAATTTAGATAGCTCGATCAGTCATGTCAGCATAGTGATCGCGTGGAGAACATAAGGATTGTGGCACAGAAAATAATCGCTCCAAGATTTTATCCCAGTTGACCCATAGTTTCAGGCAAAAGATCTAGATATGTGCAAAACTTGTCAAAGAGCGTAGAATCCGGCATGTCATTTGACTACAACCATAACTTGGCAGAAAGAGGAGAATTGACACAACATCTAGCTAAGTTCATACTCTGTCCATGGTCACCCCCACGTAAGAAGATGATACACGACCATTCCAGCTACGACCCCATAATCAATCTCGTACACAACCTTGGCTCTTTTCCTTAGAAAGATACACCCTAATTTTGTTGCTATTGCTAACTTAAGCTTTAGCAGGTTCTTCAGTCGGCGAATTCCGACAAGCTTTCAAACTGTTTTCACTCTTTTTATAGGCGTCACTTTTATCATACTAATTGATCGTGCAATCAACTGCATCATTACTATGATGTACTTACAGGTACAATTACCTATAGACATCCATCTTTATACCGAGTTTAAGACCTAAATTCTCAGCATCACACAATGCAAAATGGTCCTTCTAATATCATCCATAAAGTGAACAAAAACCTGAAAAAATGGTCCCCTCCTCCCCATGTTGCTTCGTCTCTTTTGCAATCTTCTTTGTGTTTCATTAAAAGAAACAACGTTTTCTCATTCTTCCCATGTCTCACAGTAACCGGCCGACCCTGTTTGGGGTACGGGCAGGAGAATTTTGGAATCAACTTTGTTGATATACACGTGGCAAACACCCACTAGACCAGTGGAAAGTGGAGGTTTTTCTTCCTTCCTCTCTCTTTCTCTCTCCCAGCTTTTCAGGAACGTGTTTGTTGAGAGAAATTGTTAAATCAAAAGGTTCCTGAGCATGTACAGCGCACGAGATACCATCCCCGGCAATAAAGTGAAACCATGATCACCGTACACGTGGATACCGATTTTTAATGTCATTTATGTAATTGGGTCCCACTACTTTGGATACCCAACTCATCAGTGTCTTAGCCACACATATTTATGACAAACCAGATGTTCAGGACATCGAAACACGTTGTACATTTGTCTAAAATTTACAACCAATGGTTTTGATCAGTCGGACGTAAATCTAGGTGAATAATTTCAGTATTTTTTTTTTATTCTCTCTTCCCAATAAAAAAAACAAAAAAAATTCTTGACAAATAATATTTAATTAAAATAACTAAAATAAAGAATGAAATCTAAATATTTTTAAAAAAGTAGATAATTAAATCTTTTTTTTTAAAAAAAAAATTTACACCGATTTATCATATTCATGTCACATTAAGTAACATAATATGTTTTAAGACTTAGGTACAATACTAGAAATAGATATAGAGTGTAACAATACTCTTAAAAGACTAATATGAGTTAACTCAAAAAAAAAAAAAAAAAAAGACTAATATGAGTCTTTAATTTTAGAAAAATTAAAATCAAAATAATGGCACTAATATTGACAATTGCCCTGAATGTCTAGCAGCTAATATGTCCTTTTCTCTGAAGTCAAAAAAAAAAAAAAGAGCTTAAGAATGAAAATACTTTTTTTTTTATTTGTTAAACCATGCACCATTTTATTTTAAGAGTTTAAATTTATAAAAATTAATGATTTAAATTATTATTTTAAGATTCTTCTCACATGTATAATTAAATAACACGTGAACTATTTTAATTGAAAAATGAAAAGTTAAAATTTGAACTCAAAACCTAATCTCTAATACTATTTTAAATAATTATTTATTTTAAAAGCATAAACCCATAGTAAAATATACATTTAATTATTTAAATCGATATTTAACAATTTTTGTAATAGATTCAGAGTTCATTTTGTTCTTTTGATTAGTTTTTTAAATTTTATTTTAGACAAAAAATGTCTCGGGGCAGGGCTTTTTTTTTTGGCTAATCCGGGCCGTTCTCTGTTATTTAAATGTGATTTGCCTCAAAGCTTGTCTCTCCCTTTCCGTGAGTGAGTTTTTCCCTAATTTTCCTTTTCTTCATTTGTTCAACGCTGACCGGTGATTGGTTTGGTCCTCCATTCATCTTCTTCCCCTTTTCCTTCCCTTTGTTTTTTGTATTTTTTGGTAAAATTTTTTTCCCTCCTCTTTTGTCAACAACTTGTAAGCCAGATTTATCACGGTCCGCCCCATGTGCCTCTCTTTCCACACCATTGACATCCCTAGTTTCTATTAACACCTCCCGTTTCGGCGTGTGCTTACCACGCAACGCCAACTTTACTTCCTTTTTTTAGTCCACGTGATAGATCGTTGGCTTTCCTTTACTTTCTCATTGAATCTCTAATTTAGTACTTTATTTTTGCTTCGACACGTGCTCACCGCGCGACGCCAACTTTACTTCCTTTTTTTAGTCCACGTGATAAATCGTTGGCTTCTCTTTACTTTCTCATTAAATCTCTAATTTGGTACTTTATTTTTGCTTTTGGAGAACCCTATATCTAGTTGCAGTTTCTATTTTCGTATCTATTAAGTTTTCTCTGCCGGGTTACTCCCTCATCAGATACCATGGTGAAACTTCTTTTTGGTGGCTCTAATCCAATCAATTTTAATGCTCTTTCCCTTGTTGCATGTGGTGTGTCTTATGTTGCAATGTAAATAGTTCCGTTTTAAAAATACTATTGCCTTTTCAAACCACCCTTTTGGGCCAGACCATTTATTTAACCAATTTCTACTAATTCTAAGTGTTTTTTTGCACTAATTTCTAGCTGTTTTTGGAGCTTTTATTTAGATTACCGTCCTTTGTTTATATTTCTTTTGTTCTAAACTTCTAATCTTGCCTTTCCCTTCACCCTCGAAAAAAAAAAAGTTGTGATTTGCCTCAAGCTATTTTCCATCAGAAGATAATAGGCAGTGCACTGTAACACTTAATTACGGGAATACCTTTCATTCATTTCGACTTATATTCTGAGCATTTCTTTTCTTTTCTTTTTTTTTTGGTGATATTCTGAGCATTTCAAAAAAGAAGGCAATGGATAACTTACCAAAAAAAAAAAGACAAGGACTGGTCACAATCAGCCAATCTGGTCAATCTTTGCTGTATTTGGTGGAATCCACATATATGACAGGTGTTTGGCCTGCCCTAATTTAACACTGCTTCAAGCACTTTACAGACTGTGTCTCACACTTTAATTAAATGAAAGATCACTATGCATTTTGTTAACCCAAAATAAAAGTATTTCTTTCCATAAAAGAAGTATTTATTTTCATTTGGACCTTTTATTTTATTTTATTTTTTCATTTGTGTTATTGCAGTAAGCACATATAGAAAATAATGTGACAATATAAATATACACTATAAATTTGTACAATTTAATTTGAACTATACTATAAAATAAATCTTCTCAATTTCAGTCTAATGTTGTTTATCAACAAAAAGTATGTATTTGATCTTTGGTGGTCTTAATTAAAGAACTAAAACAAGAACTAATATAGTTTTCTTGACATGAGCTTCAGCTTACAATTCTTAATTTCTTTTAATCTGACTAAAATCTCAATGCATACTTTGATATTAATGTTTGATGAATAGTTTCTCAAGTGAAGTATTAGGTATATAATTTTATTTTCATCTTGTTTTTCTCAATTGAAACATCTTCTTCTTTTTTTATTAAGAAAAAAGTTTTCATTCAAAGTAGATTATAAAAAATTCTTAAGTGGCATTTATTCAAAATGCATATTTAAAAAAGTCGCATACATTTTAAACATATGTTAGTTTAATATAAGAGAAATTGATTTCAATCTCATTTAAAGAAAAACGATGTCCCTCTTATTATAACCACATGTGCATTGATCTAAATAAATGCTAGACTGAGTTTGAAGCAGATTAAGAGAGCACTGTTATCCGAACATTCTCTAATCGAAATATTATAGCCTTTTTGAATCAAATTTGATTACTTAAGAAAAAAAAAGTACAAAATCAAGATCATAGTAAACTCCTTTTAATTGTTTTGTGTATGAAGTTATTAGTCTAATTTTATGTATATATTATTTTTGTTAAGAAATAAGAATAATGTTACTATTTACATATATTTATTATGTCAATTTCACACCGATCAATGGGACGTGTTTTAAGCTTTTTTTTTTTTTTGTTAATTTTTTTTAAGGCACTAATATGAGAAGCCATTTAAAATACATAACGTTAGCTGGTATAATAAATGAGTATAAAGAGTAATATTATTTAATAAATAAATCCATTAACTAAAGACTTAAGAGTGTAATTGGAAGTTGAAACTGATAATCTTCCTTGGATGAGATGTTATATTAAAAATATTGTGCTACAAATTGAGATTCACAATAATTAGTTGTTCAAATTGTTGGGTAGTTATTGTGAGCAAGCTTATGTGGAATCCAATTATTAGTCTAAGTGGCGGGGCGTAACCCTATATTTATTTGAACAATTAGATGTCGCATGAACTCTCTTACAATAATTATTCAAATTTAAAAAGCTAGTTACTGTAAATCCCTATCGTCGTGCTAGGACCTTAACGAGTTTCTAGTTTTGGTGATTAAGTAAATAAACTAGGAGATTCTGGAGTTGATCCTACTAAATGCAGATGATCGATAGACACCTTATATCTCTTCACTATTTAAATGTGTTTTTGGAACGACCGAAAATTTAAGCAAGAATTTTAAAAATCAATTATTTTAAATAATTGTTATATTTTTAAAGGATTAAAATGTCTTTTAATCAAAATTATAACGCCCCTTGTAGAATTAATAATTTTTGGTGATTCATATCACATCCAATAGAAAATAATTTTTTTTATGAAATCAACACCAAATATGGAGGCCAACTCATACAAACCCCTTTTTTAAA
>FXXK01000947.1:56609-155962 GCA_900184695.1 Betula pendula | reverse complement strand
TTTATATTTATTTTTATTAAAGAGAACAAATATTACTTTTTTATTTTAGTATGATGTAATACCAACGTTAGAAATTTAACCAAAGACAGATAAAAAAGATTTATTTAATAAAAGTTTAAACCAAAAAAATAAATTGACAAAATTTAAACATTAAAATTTGATTTAATAAAAAGTTTTACTTTAAGCATTTTTTTTTTTTTACTTTTTTGTCTCATTAATAACTATATGTTAATTAAACATGTGAACAAAATATATATATATTTTATATAAGACTTGGAAGGAGATCCAGTAGGCTATCGTTTCATCCTGTCGGTCAATGTACCTGAAAAGATTTGTTACCATTCCATTCAGGTCCATGTCCTTTCATTCACAACCAGCCGTTTCTGGTACTTTTTTTCTAGCTAGTTTTGGTAGCAAACCCTTTTTCCTGTTTTCATTCTTCGTTTTTCCCTTCTACTTGCCCTTAAAACCCACATTAATTTACCAATGTGAACTGAACTCTTTTTTTTTGTTTCTTTTCTATTTTTTTTTTTTGTTTTTTTGGGTGAATAATGAATACGCTTAAGGAATATTACATATAAAGGAAAATAATTATTATTTTAGAATATTAATTAAATACTTAAATAAATTTATTTTATCAACATAATATTTTGAGATAATTGATGATTTAATATTAATATAATAGTCAAGTTTTAAGTTTGAACTTTATTAGCAGTCTAGGAAATTACACAGATGTGTAAATTTTTGCTCTAATCATATGGCTTATTGGATTACAACTAAATTTTACTCTAACTGTATTTTCACTTATTTTATTTTTCCTCTTTTCTTATTTATAGTGGAAAACATCCTTCCACCTCCTCCTTTTTTCGCAGGCGAGGGCTCATTTCCTTTTTTCTCTGTTGCTTTTTTTCTTTTAATGTACTTTTATTTTTTAAAAAAATACACTTAATTTATATATAAAATTTAACATGTCAAATATTTAATTAAAATTATTAACAATTCGGGCAATCATTAATGTAAGAATGAATATATGAAATTCACCAGTCGAATTGGTAATTATATATATATGCTCTCACCATAACGGACCAAATTGCTGAAAAACAAAAAAAAAAAATCCACAAATCAGCATTTCTTAAACTTGCTCAAAACAGAGTAATAATAACATCAATAAAGTTAAAAATTCTGGAACAAGACAGGGGGATTCTATATGGATTTTGCATATATTTGAGGAATATCAGAGTCACGACCCAATAAAACGCGTCGGCAACACCTCCCCAAATCCTGCATGATAAACCGTACCCGTGACGTCAAAACGGGAGTTTTGTACGCGAGTTTACGTGGGAAATGCATGCGAATTAGCGACAACGGGAAATTGGGTTACACGGCCTCTGAAACTGCATGTGGGAGTTACGCGGCCATCGCGTCCATGATTGAAAAAGAGAAAAGAGAGCAGCAGAGAAGTCTCTCAGCCCACTGATATATCTAACTGGGTCACTGACCCTCTCGAGTCTTATCACTCCCCTCTTTCTCTCTACCCTCTTTGGCTGGGTCCCACCTTTTCGCTCTTTGCACGTGCCATACCTGCATCTCACGTGACACTGCTGCTGTCTCCCCCACACCCCTCTATTAGTTGCTCTATCATCTCTGCAGCTAGCTTTGCAGCTTTTTCTCTCTTAAGGGTTTTTAAACCCCCATTGGAGTGGAACAAAGAAACCACCGATCTTCTCTCTTCTTCTTCTTCTTCAGAAAAAATAAAAATAAAATGGAGATTGGCGGGAACATGTTTGGTCATCAGAGCAACGGTAACAGGGGGCAGAATAGTAATAATGCGAATATCGGGTGGGATATTTGGGAGCTTAATACTTCCAGGTTGGATTGGGGGAATAATAGCAACAACACGCTGTACACCGCCACAGCTACAGCGACGATCACGGCGGGGAGTTCAAGCGCCACGCGTGAAGAGGGGAGTGCATCCCACGCGCCGTTTTTCTTTCACCACGGTGGTGGTGATAATAGTATTGGTCTACACCACCACCAGCAATTGCACTACCAGCAGGAGCAGCAAGCGACTCTCTATGGAGCCGGAGATGGGTCCCAGCGGCACCCGGACCCACACCTTGTGTGCTTGAATCTGGGGAAGAGGCACTACTTCGAGGACGCTACCCCTCTGGGGGATCGCCACGTGGCCAGGTCATCATCTGTAGGAAAGAGAGGAAAACCCTACAGTACCACCACCAGTACTACTGATCGTAGTGGTGGTGGTGGGCCTTCGTCGTCGTCTTCGTCCTCGTTGCCGGCGACGGTGCCGAGATGCCAGGTGGAGGGGTGCCACGTGCCGCTTCTGAACGCCAAGGACTATCACCGGCGGCACAAGGTCTGTGAAATGCATTCAAAGGCTCCCAGGGTCGTTGTTCTAGGGTTAGAGCAGCGCTTCTGTCAGCAGTGTAGCAGGTAACTATTCCAGCTTTTTTGGAAAAGGAAAATTAGACCTTCAACATTTATTGATTATTAAATTTCTTCACCCTTTTGATTTAAATGATGTTTGAGGGTGTAAGTTCGATCTCTAAATGAAACTTTTTTTTTTTTTTTTTTTTAAAAAAAAAATCTCCACTTTTGTTCCTTGTGTTTATTTCATGTGAAAGGGGTTTTTTTTTGTTTCAAATTTTCTTGTTGCAACTATGAATATGATTATTAATCAAAAAAAGAAAACGCAAAGAATATAATGATATGGTGAAAGATGAGTGCAGGTTTCATGCGGTGTCAGAATTCGACGATTCGAAGAGGAGCTGCAGGAGGAGATTAGCGGGGCACAACGAGCGAAGAAGGAAGAGCGCTCATGATTCTGCTAACAGGAACACTGCTCAAGGTATAATATAGACCTCTTTTTTGTCAATTTCCCCCCACCCCTCTTTTTTTTTTTTTTTTAAAGTTTTTTTTTTTTTTTTTTTTTGTTATAGGATTGCATTTTCTGCAGAAATGAAATGATACAAATAATTAATATTAGTAGTGGTATTAGGCCTAATTGGAAAATTGGAATGCGTTTTTTGGAAAGATGGACGACTTTGGTAATTAGATTTTAGTGTAGGGCAAAGTCTTTGCATTGGGGGTGAATCCCAAGGAAAAAGCACATCATGGTTCAGACTTCGCAGTTGTTATTCTGAGGCACATCGTCTATTTAAGGCCAACATTATTCATGCATCAAGTTTTTTTACAGAAGGTACTTTGCTGTATGAATCCCTTTTATTTGAAGGAGTGCTCCACATTCTCCACGTGTTTACAATTTTTGCTGAAATGAAAATTGCCATAAGATGAAATAACAAATAAAAGTATATGTAACATTCAATAGTGATTTTCACTGTTACGTTAGGGAATTAGAGTATGTGTAAATTTCTCTTAATTTATATAAGCTTGCATCATGTAGAAAATTTAGTTATAAATCTTGCCCATCTAATTTTTGAACATGCATCTTAATCATTCGGATGTGATTTTATGTTTTTTTTTTTTTGTGGTTTTATTTGTTTATTGATCACTAGTAGTTCAAACTTGCATATTTTCAAGCCCATCTTGGAAAGACAATAGTATCTCATTGTTCTAGCCTCTTAAGCTTTATTAAGAATGAAATAAGCGAAAATTGATTAGTCTTGAAATAATTTGAGAGGAATAGCTACTCTCTCAATTGAAGGAATGATTATTTCCCTATGGTTATCGGAATGATTATTCTAAGGCTAATCAATTCAACTTCTTTTATTCTTAATAATGGTTATTTCAAAGAATAGTTATTTTGTATACCAAATATAACTGAAGTGTGGTAGTACTGTGTATTCGATCCAAGACCATATTTTATGGAATAGAATGAAATGAAAATGAACTATTTCATGGTCAAATCAAATTTCACAGCATTTAACGGTGTATATGATGCCACATAATTTATAAATTTTAAATGGCGAGGTAACATATGCAACATATACAATGTTAAATGCTATGAAATCTAATTTGGACTATAAAAAAGATCCTCTCAATTTCAGCGAAATGGGGAGGATTGTGTGTGCAAAATTGAAAGCAACTAATAACGCATCAAAAATTTGATATGCTTTAACTGAAGAAAGATGATAATAAATTAAAATTTCTGATTCTTTTTATGCTGAAAGGTAGTTAATTAAATTGTGCTAGATTCTTCCTCATGTTGTTGACCCACTTATTTGAACACAAGAAGAGAGTAAACATGAATAAAAATATGGCAGAGAATTATTCCATAATTCTAATTTAAGTAGGACTACTAAAACGGAAAAAGCACAATTTGTAATGAATGAAAGAAATCATATCATTTTAAAGAGAATTTTTTACGGGAAACTTTTGACTGATACTTTTTGATAGGCATTGTTATGTTGAATTAAGATTTTCTAGATTTCATAGGTTCCTAAATTGATAACTATTATTTTTAATTAAATAGTTCAAATTTTTCCATCTCATCAGTCACCACCTAAAGATTAGAAGTTCATTGAAGTTCATATTTTTGCTTGACTCTAGAGTCTATATTTTAGTGGGTCTCAAATATTTTAGTTTAGTAGGTTTAGTAGTTGGTCAAATAAAGGTCATCTTTTAAGATGTTCCAGTGCGGTTACAAGTAGGAGTCTTTGATTGTAAGTTGTCTTATTTTAGAAATCTCATTATTGGATGTTAGTCTATTTAAAGATTGTTTCAGTGCTAATAAAATATAGAGAAAAGTTTATTTCCAAACGGTGTGTTTGAAGGAGGTACAGGTTCTTAAATTACCCCATTACGGACTTGATATTTATGCTCGCAACATAATCATATGTCGTAGTTAGAAGGATTAGTTTCAGGTTGGGGAAGTTACAAAGAGTCAAAGTCAAAGGAAAACCCAGAAGAAAACTTAGGTCAAGAATGAGTTATGTAGTCATTGAGATCAGTTATGGCTGAAAATATCTGTATATAGTGGAGTTCAATTGGCAGTTTGATTTTAGGATATCAAAGCCTTGAAGGTTTTTTGCCCGAAATTATAATCCTGGAGAAAGAAGAGGCTTGATAAAGTTTTCTTGCATTACAATTTGTTTGTTTGTTTGTTTGAATTTTTTTTTAAAAAATTTTATTGAAGACTATAGAACAATTGATTTACGTATGTAAATATAAATAGTTAATACCCAAGTTAATCTTCCTTCAAGTTGATGAAAATGAATCCATTATATTGTAAGACAGATTTGAAAAAAGTACTAATGCCAAAAAAAAGAAAAGAAAAAATAGTGGTTGATTACTTCCATGAATCAAACTTTTTTTCTATCATATTCTATAATAGTATAAGATTGGCTTTATAATTAAGTTAACAGTGACAATGTTTTAGCTGGGGGTTAAAAGAGTATTGATGATGTGGCATTATATTGACTTTTAAATTCTTTTTTTTTTGACACATGGTACATCTGAATAAAAATGGGAGGGGAGCCACTCCCATTATGTATATTTGTCATGTGCTTAACTCTAATGTCAATATTCATATTGCTTGCTGTACAATAAATTAATATTGCATACCACTGATATCAGACCTATTTCTTTTGTATAATTATTTTCATGCTTTTGTTTATGTGGTATAATCCATGTTTAGCTCTTAAGTTCGTATTGATTATAATAACACGATTGGATAGCAATTGGAACTTATTGCTTATACATATGGATTACCACGTCAGTTTGTAAATGATTTTGTAGTAGAAGACTAGAAGTTATAATACTTCAAACATTTTTCTATATGCATGGTCACAACTCCATATTCATCTTTAAAAAATCCCAAAAAAAATTCCATACCGTGACAATAACTCTCCTTTTTTTTTTCATCATGGAAACCTGTTTTGCATGGCATTTGTTTTGAAATATCAAATATATATATGAGTCTTGGCGTATAGCAATATATATAGATTTATTTCCACCACGTAGAAGGTTGATGATTCAGAGTGTGATCAAGTATATTTCTAAATGCTGGTAAACTTTTAGGAGATTTTGTTTGGCTGGTATAAGAAAATTTCATTCATCAAAAAAAAGAAAAAAGAAAAAAAAAAACTTTTAGTAAGGACTATGCTGATACCGAATAGCTGCATTTTGTAAATTCATTACGTAGAATACTTGGAGAAAAGAAAGTTGTCAGCATTATTGATACAATAGATATGCTTCCTTTTACAGTACAAGACAGTGTGAACGGGAATATGCAATGAGTATTAATTGTTAGGGGTATTACGACTTTTACTACAAACTGATGTCACACTCCACACCATTTCATCAATTATGGACCGTCACACTGATTTCTATTAGAATTCTAGTAAAAATTGAAATACTCAACATTTTTCATTCCTTGTTCATATATTCCCTCTTAGAACACAAACTTGTTATAAGATTATGTACTTCATTGTTTCAAACTACAAAATTGTATTTGTGCCAAACATAGATCATACACAAGTACTATTGACCCGGCTTTGAATTATATGTTTTTTGTTTATCAATCATACCTACATAATTTGAGGGAAAGATTTCATTACTATTCCATTGAATATCTCAAAAAATCTTAAATTCAAGAGAGTTATATCCATGGCTGACATTATAAGTCATTTAAAATACGCTATGTTAGTCGGTGTAATATGAGTATAATAAATTGGTATAAAGAGTAGAATTATTCAAAGTGAAATTGTCTCATAGAAATGGCAAGACATGCATGCATGCACATATAAGTCATGCCAAGTCTCTTGCATGTGCACTTCTGACCTAGTCATGCATCATATCATACATATATATTTGCAATGTTTACGAGTAATTACTTATATTAACATAAACATGAATCATGTAAACTTAATTGTTTATAGGTGGGGGATTTCCGTACTTATCATCACCGACAGGACGTGCTCTCTCTCTTCTGTCATCTAAGACCGATTCCTGGGTTTCTCCTGCTGATTTCTCCTCAAGATCCAGTGCGGCACTTCGTGAATTGATAGCAGAACACCGTGCAACCATCATGGCCGGGCAGCTCATTTTGGATCGAGACCGGTATTGTTAAGTTACATTCATCATAAATTTAATCATTTAATCAATATTTTAACAGTACTCTCCTTCATGTGTCGGCTCAAATTCTCTCTTAATAAGTGAAGCTTAACATGTAAAATGTTTAATTGAAATGGAAGGTGAATAGTAGAGATACAATTCATTTCAAAAACTTAATCTTATAAGAAATGATAGTTTTAATCATTTAATCAATATTCTAACAGGTTTACAGAAAGCCATGGAATGGAGGATCTAGGCGAGGTGCAAAGAAGGTCAAATTCTGTCATGCCAAACCAGCACCAAATGTTTCCCGAACAACATGGTTGGAATCGGTACCATGAAAGTGACACACAATTGACACTAGATCTCATGAAGGCTTCCAGCTCAGCATTTGGATTACTGTCTGTGAGGGGGAAGAGTAAGGAAGAGGAAGAAGAGTGTTCTGATCTATGGAACTCCTTTCATGGAACCCATGAAATTTGATTATTATTATTATTTTTTCTTTTTTAAATAATTATTTGACTGTATTTTTCAGTGTGAGGACATAGAGACTTAGTAGGATGATAGTTTTTCAAGCTGTATAATTCATGTTATCATTTTTTTTTTTTGGTTGCTTAGTAAGTTTCATAATTTCATCAATCAGTAAGGATATTGTGTATAGAATAATATCATAATTTATAATCCCTTATTCTGACAGCATTGTCCAAAATTATGTGAAAACTGTGTGAAAATCTCAATTAATGTAAAGAGTTCCAAGAAATGGAATGTGAACGGTAGAGACAGCTTGAACGATCTGCAAGTTCGTTTTGATTATAAGATAAGTTATTATTTATTTTAAAAGTTTAAATCGATAAAAAAATTATTGATTTAATCGCTTAGTTAGGGTTCCAAAAATTTAGAGAAAATGCATTCGTTTTTGCTTTCTTCCCATGAACATCGCCATTGAATGTTTCGTAGTGTACTACACCAAGCATTTGTAGATATTGGGACAGAACCCTAGATCGCTAGCTAGATGTTGCTTCACTTTTGTGCAACACTTTCTAAAAGCATATCCATGTGATGTCGTAGGTATAAAACTTGACCAGTGCCTGTACTCTTTTTACCACCCTAGCTAGTTTAACCAGTAGGACTGTAGGAGTACTTTCTCACCAGAAAGTAGAACATGTTGGTAAATTTTTATAGCTAGCTCCCAATAATGAGAAAGGTTGTTGATCTTATCCTGGTTGAACTAGCTAGGTGGAAAGGCTGCAGCAGAAATGGAACTGAAAAGGAGGTAAAATGGACAACAACCCTTCTTAAAAATAAAAATAAAAAGGTTCTGGATAGTCTATGTATGGTTGATTTAAACAATAAACAGAACCACAGAAATCATGAGGAAGGGAATTAAGTAGTCAAATCAGGAAGGTGGTTTGATTTTCTCTCTCTTTTTATTTTTTATTTTTAAATAATAATAAATTATATGACTTACTATTTATTAATTTTCATCATTTTTGTAATCATATATTTAAATTTTAAAAAGTATCAATTTAAGATTACTATGTTTCTGAAATTCACAATCTTAACCTCTCCCATCTAAATTGATGAGTGAAAATCTTTAAAATAGCTCTAAGATATTTATAAAATTATAAAAATACTTCGATTTAATAATGAAAAAATAAGAATAAAAACAAAAAAAGACAGTGATATTTTGAGGATTTAATTATAAATTTAAACGCTAGAATTAACATTGTAAACTTTTAAAAGGCCTGATAACTCTAAATTAACATTTTTTAAAATTTAAAAATATCAAGATTACAAAAGTGATAAAATCATAGGGTGGTAAATAAATTTCTTTCGGATAAGATATTACAAATCCAAAAAAAAACAGGTGAGTCACTGTGAGCATCTTTGGAGGTCAAGTCAACATACAATGAAGTGCATGCCATGTGAAAAGGCTCCTCAAAGTTACAAAGAAATGGCAAAGACAAAGCAAAGTTCTCATTATTTCAAAGTTTCTGCCAGACAAGTTTCTTTCACCGATTGCAGGCCTAAAACATGAGAGAAGGAGTAGACCTTCAAACAAATTTCATAAAAGATTCCACTTCCACCTTTATGATTGCTATAGACTTAGCTGTCTTCGTGTTCCATAGATAGGGCAGAGAAGGCTAAGGAAAATGTGAATGAATGCTAGGGTACGTACGTGGAAAGTTGATTCAGTTTTTACTCAGGGTCAGGGGTGGGTACACACCCACACATTCCCATCACCATAAATTAAATGACAAAATTTCTCATATTGTGTGGAAATATGTTATAACACTCAATAATATTAAATAATGTGAGACACGTGTCTATACTTAGGAGAATTATTGATAGAGTAATATCTCAACTATAGAGGAGTTTTAAAAATTGGGTCAAATGCATAATTGATACTTGTGGTTTTCTAATTTATCAAACGTGTACCTAAGTTTTAAGAGGTAACAAAACTGATACTATTTAAATTTATCAATTTGATATTTCAATCCATCTGCCGTTTAAACACTTAACGAAATTTTTGTCATGTATATAATATTTTTTTAAAAAAAAAATAAAAAACTCTCAAGAGAGTGGCCGAACCCCCGACCCCTAGGTGAGGGAGTGGTCCAGCAACCTCCAAGTGCCGGAGAGCCATTTCCCTAAAGAAATTCATAAATACAAAATAAATTAAAAAAAATAAAAAGAGATAAACAAAGAATTACGTGGTTCGCTTTATGATTTATGTATATAGGTTAAAGCTCTAAGGAGTAAGAGCTATATTGTGCTGTTATTCAATTGATATTTTTACCATACAAAATACTTTATGGTACGGTAAGGGGTATTTTGAGGTTTTTTAAATACTGTCCGTACAGTTAGGGCTTTCTTATAAATATGTTATGATTAACTCTAAGAAATTGAATATTGAATTATAGCCACACTCTCCCTGTGAACGTAGACATATTGTCGAATCACATAAATTCTTATCTCGATTTTCTTTTTCTCTATCTCTTTTCGATTCCATATTATTTAGCATTATTGTATATGGTAACAACAGTATGGTAATCAGATTACCATCAAATTTGATTACGATCAATCTTAGAAGACGATTATCCAATAAAGAATAATTACCATATCTTATATTCTAACATTCCCCTCTCCACCACTTTTTTTTTTTTTTTTTTTAAAAGTTATTTTTTGTTTTCTATATTTTTGTTATTTCTTTAAATAATTTTATTAGGTGTCAAGTTGAGGTGTAATTTTGTACATGTGGCAATATTTTCTTGGTTTTAGATGGCTTTTTATACATATGGCAACGTTTTCGTTAAGTTTCAAAATGGTAAATGGACGGAAGTATCAAATTGATAAATTTGTAAAGTACAAGTATAAGTTTTGTCACTTTTCAAAACTCAAAAACCTTTTTGATAAAGAGGGAAACAACATGTATCAATTATGCATTTAACCCTTAAAAATTTTTTGGGGGCCATAAAGTTGGTCTGCCCTTATATATCCCGAGTAATACTAGAATGTAATGCCCCTAAAATTAGGACAATTAATTTGGAGTGTTATTGGTAATTTCTTTAGTTTAATTAACTGGTAACTGACTGGAAATATTACCCTAAATAATAACTTAGTAGAGTTTGAACATGCGGAAGTAGAAATAAATGATTTGAGAAAACATATAATAAATTCATTAGAAACATCATATATCATTGATAATAGGCTCAAAGCTTCCAAATAGAGATCACTAGAATTTTAACAGATAATTATTAACTAATCAAACTTAACAATGCGAACTATTTGCTTTGTATCTTCATCCTAGTAAATTGGTTGAAAACTCTATGTGGCAAGCAAAAAACACAAATAGGTCTTTGCATGCAACTTTTGTCTAAAGTTTTGACAAAAATTGTCAAAGTGCAATGTCAGCACCAATCATATTGCGATACATGTTGCCTATAATAAAAATAAAAAATATAAATATAAATATAAAAAAGAAAAAGAAGAAAAAGAAAACGAATTTTGAGGGGGGTGGTTCGGCAATTCCCATTTGGCATTTACAGGTTGCCAAACCATGAACTATCCCCAATGGTCATGGGATGCTCTGGCCACTCCCAGGCTGGCCAGAGAAGGTGGCTGAACCACTCACTATTTGGCCAAAGGGGTTACTTGACTATCCCCTCAAAATTATTTTATTTTTTTAATTTTATGTATTTTATTTTTAATTTTTAATTTTTAATTTTTTATTGTAGATAACACATATTGTAATATGATTGGTGATAACGTGATAGTTTAACAATTTCCGTCAAAATTTTGGACAAAAATTAGGTGCATGAACCTATTTGTTCTTTTGCTTACCACATAGAGTTTTCAATGTAATTTTATACATTTTATACCTACTTTCAAATGTATGAAACCACTGAAACTGATTTTGTATTCTTTTCTAATTGAGAAAACTTCACAAAGGTCCTCTAAATTCTTATGCGATTTGAATAACCCATAATGTTTTATTTCTCTCACTTTGGTCCCTCAAACTTTCAATTTCTCTCATTTTACCCCCTTCGTCTGTTTCACCGTCAAACATTTTGGAAATTTTTAAAATATTCCTGTACTTTAAACAAAAAAAATTATCAAAAATAAAATAAAATGAGAGGTATTTTGATAATTTTTGCTAAACTCCGTTATAATTTTCAGTTAAATCTTAATAGAGGGAGGGCTTAATGAGAGAAATTGAAAGTTTGAGGAATCAAATTAAAAAAAATAATAAATATTATTCAAATCACGTAAAAATTCGAAAAGCCTTTATGAAATTTTTGTTTTCTAATTTATTTCCTAATGTCAAGATATTGGAAAATTGTGTCTACCATGAAACACGAGAAATATTGAGATTTAAGTTGATTGAAAATTGAGAAAAGTGTTGTAATTAACTCCATAAAGTAGTGTTTTCTCCTTTCAATCCTGATTTCACGGGTCTAGACTTTAAGAATTCCTTAAAAGGCACCTTTCCAAATCCATGATAAGGCTCAATTAATGAATCTAACACACCTCACAGTTGATTGAAATCGTAAAATATTGAAGGGTTTAAGCACACCTCTCGAGTCGCAACATTAATTTATTGATACTAATGATTATTACTTAATTAATTAATGAGTATATATGGTGCTGAAAAGGTCATAAGCAACTTCTTTCTTTTAACACCACAAAACTTTGTCCTTTCATACGACCTCTTGAAAATACCTCGTGGACTATGTGCCTAATCCAATCATGGGATGGGACTCTCTAATAACGTTGTCCCTCTCTCTCTCTCTCTCTCTATCTCTTTTTGTACAATTTTTAATCTATTTTATTTTATTTATTCCCTCACAATTTTCATATCTTTGTTCAATCATGTTACCTTAAGATACCTTTTGGCCTTGTCTTCCACCACAAAATAATTTATTGTACTTTCTATGGTTTCAATAATTGTCCCTTTTTAATATTCCAGTTGTTTCAGGTGAAAGATCGTACATGCAGCTTCACAACTAAATAATCCCTCTAATTATTATTATTATTATGTTTTTCATGAAATGCAAGACCATTTTTTCCATGAAACCATTTACTTGAAGAGTTTATAAAAATGCTTTTGAGACAGCACCAAATAATCCATATTTAATTATACCTTGTTGAGGGTAAGTCATTAACTTAACATTGCTTAAAGGTAGCAACTAACACATATTTTTGTGCATAAGTACTAATATAATCATCCCATATCATATTATATATTAAGTGTCCTTTTGGTGTAGCTGTTTTAAAACATACAATTTGAAAACATAATTAATAGAAATGCAATTTTTTAAAATACACTCATTCGTTTATTAAAATCGCTGTTTCGACATTTAAAATTATTCATTTTTAAAACATACTCATTGTCAGGTTGCTTTTTTTTTTTTCACGTTTTAAACCGGCATTATTTTTTTAAACAAACGCACTCTAAAACATGACATTTTTTACAATTACGGTCTAGTGAGGAAAACCAAAGCTTTTTATAATATTCAAAATTGTATACCTTAAGGCAAATTTTAAAAACAGTTCATGTGAGCAAAGCAGAACTATTGCACCCACCAATCCTTCACTTAACGTAAAACTCCCACGACTCGAATTCATAATCAAGACTTTGACTATATTGAGAATAAAATTGTATATTAAATTGCACCGAATTGTAGTATAAAAAAGGGCCTAATCAAACGCACTTTAATAATTCGGCAAATCAGTTGAGTTGACTTTGTGCACCTATATCGATCCCCATATCAGAGTTTTATCCAAACTCTATGAATTAATTAAGGCGACAACATTAATCAATATTTGTTCCTTAGCGTGTGTATATATATATATATATATATATATATATATAATTAATTCATGTGACAATTAAAATGGGTCCCCACCGGGGAGCAGGGAGCACTGTGTTTTCGTGCTTTCACGTGCAGTGCACGTGAACGTGCAGCACCATATCATTCCTGAATCAGTTGGAGCCCACCAGATATAAAACTGATCTACTGACAAACCAAAAGAAAGGCTCCACGTGCAGGGTTTGAAAAGTATGGTGAATGAACAGTGCCAGAAGAGTTACTACTTACATTGATGATGGAGGGCCCAAATGCCGTGGCAAACTGCATAAAGCCAATAAAGTTGGATTCACAGTTCATGACACGCAATACCTATGGTATTGTAGGGCTGCAATAGGCTAGGTTGTGGTTTTTTTTTTTTTTTTTTCTTTTTTGTTTTTTTAATGAATGGTTCTAAAGAGTTTGGTGCAGATTTGGTCGGTGGCCGAACTATTACCTACGATATTTTTTACACGATATGTGAATTTAGGATAAATTTAATATAAAATTAGAAAATTAAAATTTTGTATAATCTAATTTAAATAATTTTGGCAATAAAGATAGATTCAGATCTCATGCAATACCTAAGGTGAAATAAATTTTTTTGGATTGTTCTTTTTTAATAAACGGTTTAAATCGTGCCAACAATGTGAAAAAAAGAAAAAATGATTTGGTTGGTTTGATGGGTGAGGGAGGTAGGTGAGCTATTCCCTCCGGCCATTTGAAGGGTGGTCAAACCACCATTTGGCCAAATAAGGTGGTTTTGTCACTCTTGAACCACCTTTTTGGGAGCGGCCGAAAACACCTACCTTACTTCTGCTTTGTTTTTTTTTTTTTTCATTTATACATTGCTGGCAGATCTAGACTAGAAAAAACCTATTGAACCAGGTTACTTCTTCTATTTTGGCTAAAGCTTTTAAATGCACTCCACGTTCAATTATCTATTATTTTTATATATTATTTCAATATTCTTGCTTTATTTAAGAGGCAAAATTTATTCAAGAAAGAGAGGAAAAAAGAAAAAGAAATAATAGAAACTTTTAAAGAGAGCTACGACGCTTCTCCAATTTTAGGGAAGCACTTTATTGCCAAGGGTGGAACCAGAATTTATTGTGTGTTGTTCAAAATAACGTAAATAAGTATATAAATACAAAGAATAGTAGAATAAAAAACTAAATCATTTTGCTATCTAGGAGGTAAAAAAGTCTTCATTAACGAGGCTATGATATAGAATATATTATTTTTATTAGGATTTTTTAAAAAAGTTGGGGTTGCCAAAGACCCCAACCTTAAAGATAGGTCCACCCGGACTATAGCTCAATATTAATTAGTTTAGATTAAAAATAAATAAGCCAATACATGTAAGTTTTAGTAGTTTCTATCCAAATTTAAGATAGAAATGAAAAATAAGGAAGCAGAAATAGTGAGGTAGGTGGTATTCCAGAATTGTGGCAATGCCTTTGATGACAGTTTGAGGCATCTTATTGGACAAATGGAAAAATATTTAAATGAAAAATTCCGAAGATTCTGAAAATAGTTTGACATTACAATTCTCTCCATTTCGACATAGGAATTGTTGTTTCATTTAATTAAGCTCGTGAATATCTTGGGAGTAGCTGCCTAAGAAACTTTATTAGTAAGTTTGTTGACCAATCAATCAAAACCGAGATCAAGCAAAAGCTAATCAAGCTAGCAAAAGCTAATCAAACATGAGGGGTGAGGGAATATTATTCCTTAAGTTTCAAGTTTGAAAGCCAGCCATTTGAGTGAATTAGTATGCGATTCAAATGTTTAATACTGGAAGTAGTGCATGACATTAGATCGAAGATTAGTCAATCAATCTCAAGGCTTTGACATATATGTTCGGTGAGCTATTGTCGTATGATTAGCTATTGTTACTGACATGCGGTTATAAAGGTGAAGCCAGATACTTCGTTAAAAAAAAATAAAAGCTAATCAAACATGATCCCTCAAAAGCTTTCCAAGGGCATTGGCTTTCCAAAATTTCTATCTAAATTAATTTAAGGTAATCAGGTAACTTTTTTTATATTGGCTAAGGCTCTTCAAATTTACTCCACATTCAAATATTTATAATTTCTTTATACCATTTAGATATTCATTCTTTATTTAAAAGATAGGCAAAACTTTATGCAAGAAAGAGAGAGAGACAGAGACAGAGACAGAGAGAATTGATTAAAAAAAAAAACTTTAGAGTGAGCTACAGTGCTTCTCCAAATTTGAGGAAGCATTGCAAATGCATGTAAGTTTAATGGATTCTACCCAAATTTTAGATAGAAATAGATGTTAAATCACCTCCCGTTTCAATAAAAACATTTCACGTATTGAGTTTTGCTTAATTATTAAAGAGAAGTTTGAGCTCACACATATGAGAGAGTGTTAGAATATTAATTAAATGATTAAATCAACTATTTTTTATCAGTTTAAGTTTTTGGGATAAGTAATGATTTAACAATAGAGATTAATAGAGAAGCAAAAGACAATGATCTAAGTAAGAATATAATTAAGATAACTAAACAAAATTGACAAGATGAAGGCTTTGTTTGTTTAAGTATAAAATGACTTTTGAAAAATATTTTTCACTTTTTCTAATGTTTGGTGTGACAGAAAATAATAGTCAATCGAAAACATTTTCGGTTTGACCAAAAAAACTTTTTAATTTCTGTCAAATATTTTTCTTTTTTTAAAACCGTAAATCATTTTTCAAGTTTAAGTTTCTTATTTTCAAATCGCCAGAGCACTACCAAAACCCCATCGGACCTCCGCGGCACCATTGTGGGAATGCAAATTTTTTGTTTTTTCAATTTTTTTTTTAAAATTATTTTATATTAATATTTTTACGTAAGTAAATGAGTCGGAGAATTTGAGGGATTACTTTCCCTTAGCTTGGGGGACAGGACATTGGGGCGAAAGGTAGAAGAAAGAGACCCTTCTCCAAACATTTCCAGATTTCTATATTGGAATTGTTTTGTTGGGTCACTTTCAGTGTGCATTAAAACACGGCCACCGAAAGAGAATTAATCTCATACTAATTGAGTGACAGAGGAGCAACAAGATTTTGTTAGAATTTTAATTTTTGTCGGTCAAAGAACAATCTTCATTTTAATTTTGTCGGTCAATGGACATTAATCTTCTTAAGGATCTGAACTTGAGAATTCAGGGACAAAACTACCCCTTCTCGGCTTGACCCGATCCACGGATCCAGACCCAGATGACTGCTGGTGTAAAAGTCATGGGTGAAGCCCCAATGAGTCCATGATATATTAGTTTCCCCCCCAAAAAACCCCAAAAAAAAAACCTAATAGGCAAATGTTGACTCGACAAGGAGTTCATAGAGAGTGCTATAATCCTAGTACTATTCTAGCATTACTCATCTAGCTATTGTTTTCACGAGTTTAACTTCTATAAGGATGTAACATAAATCAGGTCGATTTTTTGTGCTTTCTAATAACAACTTGTCACGTTAAATTATAACACCAAAACGCTTTAATTCAAAAATACTATATCTTGCATGCCAAATCCACATATAAACAAACATTCATTTTTTTGTGGGCCTCTCAAGTAGATTTGCCTCCTCAAGTAGCGTAGCCACCATACCACCATACCACCGCCCCTTCTTCCGCCAAACGCCTCCTCAAGCAAATCTCCTATTGCAAAAAGGGTTACCAAAAAACGTTCAAGATCAGCTGATTGGACGAGGCCATGCACCAATTGCTGTACCAACTAAACTTGCTTCACACTTTGGATTTCTACCAAAATTTGTGTTGTGCCTTACATCCTCCTCACGTAATAACAGAGTTATTTTCTTCACAGATCGGCCCTACTATATGCTTAAAGTGTTTCGGTGTTCCATTTGATATGACAAACTATTATTGGATGGCACAAAAGATCTAATTTATGCTATGTCCCTATAGAAGTTAAACTCTTTATATATATTAAGATAGAATAACATGATCTCTCCAACTATACAAATTTCTATAATATTCATTTCAACTTGCATGGAAGGCTAGCTAGCTTCCAATTGGATTGTTATATAAATGTGAGCCCGAGGATAATCTCTCAAATACTCATTAAGGAGATTTATATGCAAAAATGGATCGAGGATTGCCTAGAGGGCTACAAACTGTCACAATTTTGCAATTAGTCCTGATTATGATTAACAAGAGTGTGTCACACCTTAAATTGAGATCCATCCATCAATCCTGCATTGGACATTACACATACACAGACTGGGTTTTAGGTACAGTACGTACGTGGCTTTTTTTTATTTGCAACAATCATCAATAATGCCAATCACAACAATTGGTAGCTATTCTCTCTCTCTCTCTCTCTCTCTCTCTCTCTCTTTTTAAAAGATGAATGAGCAATTTTATAGACGTAAAATGAAAGTTTACAACACCAGAAAACTAGAAGTCTAGAACCCAGCTACAAAAAGCAGCACCCAACAAAACTCATGATATACAGCTATACCTTCGAAGCCAACAGCCAACTCAAACTATACAAGTATCTCTATACACTAAATAATGAAAAAATCCCTAATGACCAAGAACTCCATTTGGCAGTCCCCAATTATTGTACAAATTAATCTGAATTTTGTCTACTTCTTAGAAAACTGCTTTTAGATGCAATCTGCGTTTTGATTTTCCATCTAATCTTTTAGATGATCCTCTCTTGTGAAAGTAAATGGTTGCCATATATAATACTGTTCCTGTAACACTCTGATCCTATATTGGAAAGATGAGTAACTCATATAGAGAATGAGTGGTTTATAAGAGATGCTCTTGGATGCTAAGTCCCGCATTGTTTACTTATTAAGTGAAATTGAGCTTTATAAATGATTCTAGAGAAGTTCCAATTGACTAATTCTTTTAGAGTAATAACGCAGATGTGACTAACATTTTTTCCTGTGTCATTATAAATGATATCTAATGACCCATGGAAAAGCAGTTTAATTCCTATGGTCAAAAGATTTACTTTTATGTTATTTGGCCTTGGATCCAATAGTTTTCTTGATGGTTGGCACAACCATGTTTGATTGGTAGTTAAAATGACGACATCATTAATGGGGTAAATCACTTAGAGTTTAAATCCAGTCGGGCCACTAACAATGATGATATGCAACAACATTAGGGCACCGATGTTGAACTACAGGTCGCTCGGGAAAGTGCCAACCCTACCAAGCAAGGGGTTAAAGGCTTGGATAAACCATATGGAGTAAATTATGACATGCTTTCCTAATTATCATGTATCTTATATCTATACTGCATCCATAAGTTTATAACTAATGGCGATATTGTATATTAATGTCTAGAAAGTTAAATGACCTGGCCTTTTTACTCAAACTGAGTTTATATATATAATAACATGTAATCCTGTGTATCAATACTCATTAAATCATAAACTTATGCTTGTATCTTTTTCACTTGTACAACATTTGTCGTTCTATAGTTGGCATATCTATAGATATTGGATTCGAGAAGGATCTTGAGGTAGTTGCAATTGTTTGGCGTATTGATAACGATTTGGTTAAATGCTTGAGGACTTATTACCAAATTGTATCGGTTGCTCATGGTAATTAGTATTTTTTAAAGTGATGTTGTACACTTTGAGTCTTGAAACGTGTTTATGTATTAAGGTTTAGTTGAACTTCTTTATTGTTGATGTGTATTGTGTAACAATTTCAATTATTGTGATGATTATTAGTAACTGCTCTGATTGTAATTATTGAAGTCAATGTAATGTTAGAAAGTCATGTCTACCCGTTGCTTAGTATTCCCTTTTTAAGGATTAGAAATCCCTTAGTCTTATTTCTTGTAAAATTTGACTGGGAGGCGAACTGTGAAGTTATTTACCAATTAATTAATTTCTCAAGGTGTTACATATATGTCAAGTAACCTCTCCGATATTCTTGGCGGAGATTAAGTAATTGTTGCAACCACAAAAGAGCGGAAAACCGATTCTGGTACTCCCTAAAATTTCATATCCTACTGGAAATAAGGTGGGAAAAAGGTTTTTTTATAAATAGAAAGGAAACAACTCCTCAAGGTACGATCCCATTCACTCACTCGCTAGTCATTTTCCTCAAAATTCCTTTCACTGACTTAAGTATCGGAGGTGTCCCTCACTGCCACACCCGGCAAGGCCTCCTTGCTTACCTCTCATTTCTTCTCTTTCGCAGGCATCCTCAACCAAGTCTTCGGCATGCAGTCAATTGTATCAACAACAAAGAGTAACTACTAGATTTAGAATCTGGTTACCATAGTCGCGCGTGGAAACAACGTGTTTGGGGTTTGATTTCCATTAGTTAAAGTACTCAATTAATACTAAGGATAACTACTAATTAAAATGACTGTTATTTCAAAACGATGAATGAATAATTAAAAACCACGAAACAGTACCACTGATGCCAATTTGTATTTTAGTTTGTTCTTCTAATTGAGAACCAAACAAATTAAGCATAGCTAGGGATGCTTCCTTCGAAGCAAGAAACGATAAACAGACAAGTATGAAAGTGAAAATTCGATGGCCCACAATAAGTTTCCTCGAAGGTGCAGGGAGGCTTCCAAATCAAGAGAAAGGAAATTAACCTTCACTAGCATACATGATTTTCATGTGAACTTAATGGACAGCTAGCGATCAATATATACTATAAAACAAAACAAACATCACAATATTTCAGCATCATCACCTTTATAATTGTCGGTATAACTTTATCTTAGAATGTTATATATATAAATGAATAACTTTTAGTCAGAATCATCCGATTTAGATCAATAAAAATAACTTTTGAGTGCAAGGATTTTGACATATGCCCGTCGATCGGTCTGTCTCAAGATTTCTTATAATTAATTAGCATAAGGGAATCATGACTTCTTTTGTCGTCGTCGTCATCATGAACGCATGCTAAAGTAATAAGTCTTGTTTTGTTTTTAGCTAAATAAGAACAGCCTAAATTGTAAGCAAAATAATTTAATAAAAATTTTGAGTTTTTCTCACACGTAAACGAAGTACTAAATAATGCTTATCATGATTCTATCTCTTATTAGCACAAGGGATTATTCAGGGAATGACTACCTTTAATTACTCAAAATAAATAAATAAATAAAATACAAAAAGGAATGATCACTACCTTATGGTCGTCGTCATCATCATCATGATTGTTATGGTATTAGGTTTCATCATGAGTTATTGTGTCGCAACAGCTAGGGTTGCATAACCTGCACAAAATTTTAGTTAAATATATAGTATAACTAGCTTTTCCATAAGAAGAGTTTTAACCCACCAAATAATGAAATACGTGTTTAAGAACCAAGTATTTAGGATAGATCGGTGGCTCTTGGAATCATCCAAGATACTTCGGATTAGAATTCCTTATAATTTTAAAGAAAGTGTAATTATGTAATTTAGGCTTTTTTTTTACATTGAAACGCTTGAAAAATGCTACCTATTAAAAGGGTGGGATGTTACAGTTGAAAAATTGAATATATTTTTATCATGTTCTTATGTTTTATGTTGTCAAAAAAAAAAAAAAAAACCCCGAACAAAAAACTATTTTTTAGTTTTTTGAAGAAGTAGCATCTCTATAAAAGTAAACAAAATTTTTTTATGATTTTAAAGTAAGTGTAGATTATCAAATTATGAAATTTATGCTTTTTATTTACATCAAAATTCTTGAAAAATACCACCTACTAAAATTGTGCATGTTATCAAGGCCACAATTACTTCCATGTGTTCAATATGGGGATGAAGATGAAAGCCATGAGCATTTACTTTTTCTCTTCCCCGTTTTCCCATGTCTTCTTTGTACAAAATATAATCATCCTTAGGAAAAGAGTGAAGCTATATATTAGATAACTATCCACCTTCAATTCACCAAAAGTTGGTATGGCATGATCCTTCAACCAAATACTTGATCATTTTCATCCGCCGAATGTTATGAAAGACCATGCCACGTCAATTTTTTTATGGATAAAAGATGGATACTTGACCAGTATATAATTTTACTTCAAAAGACAATTCAAGTTAGAATGTATCATAACATAGACATCGTCAGAACAAACTTCCTCTTAACAATCTAATGAAGATCAACCTCAAGAAGATAAGGATAAACTTGTATAAGCTACACCCAAAACGTGATCATGATATGCATTGTGTAGTTATGTTTGATAAGAATTCTTGTATATACAAAGTGTAAACTATTATAAATGAAAGTGAACTGCTCCAAAATTCAGTAGAGTAAATTACAATCTAATATTTGTTTATTTGTTTTGTTAAGGTATCAAAGCTTTCTAACTAACATCACCCACATAGGTTCCCACCTTCCTCACAAATCTCTCTAATCTTCTCACTGTCAAATTATCCCGGGGAAATTATTTTTTTGTTAGGATATTGGAAGCTACAGTGGATCGGGATTCCCTAGAATTTTTTATTCAAATTATTAAGAATTCGGGCTGAAAATGAAAGATGAGACTTGGTCAGGAGGTATGAGCGCAGGTTGGACCAGGATCCCCTCTCTTATTTTTTGCCCGCATTCAGGAATTTCAGAAAATCCCAATCCAGCTCGTGCCAATCGATAAAGGGAAGTCCATCCCTAAGTTGATGCTAATTAACTGTTTTTTTTTATTTTTTTATTTAATGGCAGGAAAGAAATGCTAGGATTTTTCGGTGCAAACACAGTATAGCATATCTAGTGTGTTCTATGAGATTTTCTTTGGGGTAAGACCTAAGAAGTATACTTAAATTATTTGTATGGGTTTCAGCAGTCTCCTTATAATAGGTGACTGGTTGGATCTTGGAGTTTGTCAAACTATATATATGCCATTTTGAGCAGATAGCCTAAGCTGTTTTGGTTTTCTCTATGCGGTTGTAATGTTATTTAATAGACTTTATATGACTTTCATACAATTTGATAATGTACCAATAAATAGCCATTAGATTTTCAAACACTATATCAAAATCAAACTAATTCATTTTAACCCCAATCAAATTATACCAAAACCATCCCCACCTCCCAGCCGCCGAGAGCCCGCTTGCCACTGCCGGAACCCTTCCATTTTTTTGGTAGATGAGAGCCAAGCCAAGATAGAGAGAGATGAACCGAGAGAGGAAGAGAGGGAGAGAGAGAGAGATGAACTGCTGGCCTAGCACGGGCAGTGGTTGCGGCCTGGTCTGGCCGCCTGGCCAATGGCCGGCCACAACAGGCACGCGCTGTGGTCTGACCGTGCTCCGGCTAAACCTGGCCGTAACCCCCCTCGCAAACCCCCCCCCCCTCCCTTCTCTCTCTTTCTGGCCACATCGCGCGGCCAAGTCTGGCTGTGCTTCGGCCAGACCTGGCCGTAACCCCCTCTCTCTCTCTCGGTTAGGGCGGCCTGTGGTCTTCCGGCAGTCTTCCATTGGCGGCGGCGGCAGTTGGAAAGTGGAGATGGTTTAGGTGTGGTTAGAAAGAAATGAGAGATATGTTCTTATGCTTTAGCTTCTAGTGTAATTTTAGTGAAATTAGTACTTTTAGCTTATGTGTCCAATATTTATTAGATGCTGTAAAAGTGATCTTTTACAGACCATCCGGATTGAAGTTTTATTCTTTCTAATTATATAACAGTCTATCCTGTATTTTTGTTTTAATGATGTTCTCATTCATCTTAAAAAATCAGACACCTCAAAGTACATTCCATGAGAGTTCAGAATCAAATTACCTCTACTAAAATTGTTTACAGCTTCAGTCAACCCATGAAGCTGACTAATTTGTTTGCATGGACCCAAGCAGTTACAAATCAAGAAGTTGCACATGGTTGAGATCCCCAGTACCCACACCAAGCTTGTGCATTTCAGTTGCAGTTATGTTCGTACTTTGTGACAGCACAAGTAAATACCTCATTTTGGTCATGACTTGCATCTTTTTCAAAATGCGTTATTTGTAGATAAATTATGTAGTCAATGAGTTTTATGTATATTTGTTAAGATGTTTTCTGAGTATTTTTTATTTGAAACATTGTTTTGATAATGTGAAATAAAGGTCAAAACAGTTTTTATGTTTTGAGAAATGTTTTGTTTTCTGAGTTGCTCACCCCTACATGCTCGTTATTGATAAAAATTGTACGTTTATGATTGCAATTTCGTAGACAAAAAATGTGATTTTAAACCAAATCATAAGAAATGGATCGTTTGGGATTACGTTTTAAAAAATTGCGGTTTATAAAGGGGATATTTTTTGAAATGCACAATTTTAAATGCTAAACTGCGATTTTAAAGGTCAAAATGCAATTTTGTCAAACACTTTACTGCTTTTTAAAAAAATCACATTTTCAAATCGTACATTTTAAAATCACATTTTTTAAAATTGTAAACTCAAACGGATCATTAACTTAAAAGTATGTTATTCAATAGACTGCTATATAATTGCTATACAACTAGGATGACGTAACAATAAAAATCAGTCTTTTTTTTTTTTTTTTACAAAGGCTTATTTTTATTGGCATATCATCAAATTGTATGACAATTATATAATAGTCTACTAAATAACATTAATCTTAATTTGATAACATAAGCGAAATACTAAATACTACACTCATATTCCAAATTCGTTTGTTTTAGTGTCGATTGGCCTTTAATTTATATGTACTATCACATCAACCAGTACGATAAGATAAGAATATGATACTTAGCATTACACAAAAACAAAGTCGTTGGCCGTGCATTATCCAAGCATAAAAAGGTATTTTTTATGTCAAGTACATTTTATGAAATTGTGTTACATATCACTTAGACAAACACCTATGACGGTCTTCAGATTCAAAAACAACTTGATCATGTCCAGATCCCTCATTTGAAGTACAAAATAAAAGTTTTTTTTTTTTTTTTTTTTCCTTTTTCGATCGAAAGGGCGAGAAAGATCGATCATTGCGACAATCCATATCTGCAAAGCAGATACTTTTGTTCAAGGTAGACCCCCTCTGATGGGGCCCCCCCTGAAAAATCTTTTCCATTTTTTTCAACTCACAAAATAATACCCACACTGATCCCAATAATGTCTGTGTGAGTGTGTGTTAGAGAGAGAGAGAGAGAGAGAGATTTAGATTTATGGGCCATCTCATTGATTTCGCCATTATAAACTTTTACTTAGTACAGTCTCCATCTAGGAGACAGCTTGATGACGGCGTGAGCATCAATTTCCCCCCAACCCCTCAATATTCCAAGAAAATTTCACTGCTTTTTCCGGGAAAATTCCAGTACCAGACAAAACTGAATTATGCAATACCCAAAATGAAACTAAAGCCTACAACACCCGTGCCTGTCACAACTTTCCAAACAGACACCATTGCGGGAAAATTTTCCAATCCCGGAAAAATTAAATCAGAAGAACAACTTGGGAATCTGTTTTACGGGGAAATTATATTAGATGCTCCATTAATAATTTGATGTTACAAACAGCAATTTAGACTAAGCAGAGAAATCTAAGGGAAAATAGAAAGAAAAATTAAGCTCTGTTATTGCTCAATATTAATTCGTCCTCCATTTCTACAACAGCACGTAAATTGCAGTTTTGAGAAAAGTTAACCACTTGGGAAAAAGAGTGAACTTGATGATGCCGAAGAAGCCGTGCCTTGAAAAGGTCGCTGCCTAAAGCAGTCCAATGACATTCGTGGCGGCGACACAGCCACGGTCACCGACGACGTTGAGTGAGCTCCGGAGTCCGGCGGCGACCCTATAAAAACATCAGCAAGAAAATCAATCAAACCCCACATCTCAAATTCCACTTTTTTCCTTCATGCTTCGCTTAGTTGATAATTCTACTTACTTTCAGAGGAGGAATTCCGGGCATTGTCAGGCTGAGATTTCAGTTGTTCTGGATTTGGTTGGTGGGTCTTTCGCCGGCGACGATTGTGGTCGGCCAATCTCTTCCTGCAGCTGCGTTTTCCGTTATCGAACTCCGAGAGAAGATGGAATCTGTGACAATTGTTTAGCGAGTAATTCGATCATTAGAAACTATAAATTACAAATGCATTTTGTATTAACAGTTTGCTAATTATATATTATTAGCGTACGTGAACGGAAAGTGTAGTAAAAAAAGAAAAAAAAAAGGCAGGGAAGTGAAATTTCCGGACGCAAATGCCCTCGGAATCCCCACATGTACGGCACCGCCAATCATTGGATCAATAACACATCTCCAAGGGGCATTTACGTCTTCGGGAGTTGGAAGCTCCAACCATCTTTGGGACTGAGCTGACAGATAAAATGATTGTTCTAGTTGTACATTTCCCTTCCGGTGGGGACTGGAAATATGAACCCGTGCCGGGGGTCTTTCCGTCATTTCGCATCAAAATAAAGCTTTCTTAATTAAGCTTCTTAATTGCCACGACTTAACAAGCAAGCCAAATTAGGCAATTAGGAAGAGGATTTTCCAGACGCAAATGCCCTCAGGATCGGAGGGCAAATCCACGGGGGGCGTTGTCGTCATTTGGAAAAAAAGACCGTGTAAAAGAGAGTGCATGGCATGGTGTGGTGGGGGGAAGGGGAAGGGGAGGGCAAATCCGTCAAGTGGACACAACCTGCTGCACTGCTGGCAGAATCGCTGAGTCAACCCGGCAGCGATGACGGTAGAGGCCTTGGAGTGGAACTCGCAGACCTTATGGCGCCGGTGGTAGTGCTTGGCATGGGTGAGGTCGGCGTTGCACCCCTCGGCCTGGCACCGGGGCGAGTTCGCGGACCCTGGCTCGGTCGGCCTGGACCGCCGATAAAGCCGGTTAACGAACTCGTCCTCGGCCGACGAGAAGTACGTCCGGCCACCCAGGTTAAGCCCGAGTCTGGACACAAAGTCCACGGGCCGAGACACGGCCTCTTCGCTCTTCGGGACCAACAGGTACCCGCCTCCACTTCCTGCGGCGCCGTTAACGGGGTGATCGAGGGAGAGCAGTTGGTTGGGATGGTAGGACGACGCGCTGGGCTGTGGGTAGGCGCGTGGGTCGAAGAACGAGTGGTGGAGCTGGGAATGGGTTTGTTGCGGTGGATTGAAGTGAGAGAAAGCGGTGGTCGCGGGTTGAGGGTTGAAGCTGCTGTTAATGTTGAAGGGTTGGGTGTAGGGGTCGAAGATTTGGCGGGTCTGGTCCGGGTCGGGGGCAGTTTCTTCCTCGCCCGACAGCATCATCGTGCCCGGGTTCCCCCATCCGTAGTCCAGCATTTCGCTTTCCCGGCGAGTAACGGAGTCGTTTCTGAGACACAGTCACAGACAGTTAAAATAGTGTCAGCTTTTGGAAGAGATGATGATGATTAGCCAAAAAAAAAAAGCTCCTTCTTTCAAACGGTTTACTCACCTCTCTGAAGCTCTACAATGGCGTGCACATCAAGTTTCGCTCTCTGTAATCTCTCGGGAAAGCGAGCACCAGCTGTTTGTTGAAAAGCCTTTCTAAAAAAGCTGAGCCTTGTGGGAATTTTTTTTCTCTCTTTTTCTCTCTAGCAAATAGGGTAGGGGGTGGGGAGGGCTGAGTTATGAGGCGGCTTGTGCAGAGAGGGAGTGGTGTGATTGGTTGTATGTACTGTGGGTTGGGGGGGGGGGTGTGTGGACAGTGACCGATTTACCCCAGCGATGGTAACGTAATTGCGTGGAAAGCCACTGCACTGAAATTCAGTGAAAAGAGTCCCAACTAGTTAGGAAGGAGACTAGTTTTGCCTGGAAGCTGAAAACAATGGTGTGTGTGTGCTTAGTCGGGTGTAATGCCACGCGGTGGGCTATTAATGAGTGGGCCCACTATCTGTTTTGCCTTGTCTTAATTCGCTAGTTTGGGGCAGAGGAAGGGATGATCGCCTACGGCTTTTATGACTTTCTTTTTTGCTCTTCCCCACCCTTCTCTTACGTTTTACTTTGAAAGGGACTGCCCTTTCCACATATTTCAAACTCTTTACTCTTCCTTTCTTCTCTTTCTCCTTGTTTGTTTCTGTTTGTTTGGGGTCGAGGTAAATTATAAGTTTTGAGTGTGGTGGCAATTTGGGTTAGTATGTTAGATTTCTGTCGACCCATTTAAATTAATGAACCGGTTTAGTGAACAAATCGGGCCGGGTCAATTGCACGTTATGACCCGACCTGCATATTCTATTTAATAAATAAGGCGTATTGCTTTGACTCAAACACGATTCAGTTGACCTAAAAACGTGAAAAACATATATATTTTAATAACATGTGTTTATCATTTTTTTTTTAAATAGATATGTGCTTTTCGCATGTTTTTTTAAATAGATTAAAGGATACATGTCGCTTTTAAAAATGAAATAATAAGAATGTTTGTGTTTTAGATACTGCTGCTAAGAGTTTTACCAAACTGAGAATCCTAGAACTTGTAGTTGCTAAGGCCTTTGCATACAGTTCAGTCGAGACTTGAGCCTACGAAAAATAATTTTAAAAGATGATGCGCTACAAATAGTAAATTATGTCGAATCCATTATCTGCAATTAGAGCAAATATGGTCAATTAGTAGAGGACACACAAGGAGTACTCAACTTGATGCATAATTGGTAGATATGTTTGGATGGAAAAAATTCTTATTTTGTATTTATAATTATTTTGTTATAGTAACATACGGTATCTTTATGATTCTGAATGAAATCATTCAATTCTTTTTTTTAAAAAAATGAAAGGAACCTAACTTTTTTATAGCAAGTTCTTTGATAGTGCTCCTATTATAAATTCATATTCTAATTAAGGAATTACCGGCCTTTATATGCAGTTTATTGTACCAAATAAGACCCATTATTGTACAACTAAGATACACAAAATCTTTCTTCAAACCACGAAAAAAAAAAACACAAAATCTAATAAAGTTAATGATCACTCCATAATACTGGATCTACTTGTATATCATTATGAGTCGTGATATATAACAGTCCAGGTTGAAATGAACAGTATTTTAATTTGAATTGGATGAAATTAAAAATATATATATATATATATATATTTTTAATATATAGGGTCCACAAAATACTGTTCATGTATCTGGACTAAAATACTGTTCATTTCAACCCAAGCTTATATTTATATTTACCGTATCATTATAGACCACGTATCCAACCAATTTTAATAAAACAGAAAACCAACAATCAATAGAAACCCAATTATATAAAAATTAAAAAATCTAAAAATAAAAATCTCCTCCAATGATTCTAGTACAACTGGTACCAATTAATGTTAGCCTTCTCACTTGCGATGCCTAAGTCTTGCTTGCTTGTTGCTGCGGATTCCACCTCCGGTGGCTTAGCCAAAGACGCAATCTGCTCGACTACCGCCACAAAACCACGTGTCACCTTGGCCCTTTTCTTGACCTACAACCCAAAAATATTTTGGATCAAACTTAATTGGCCACATTTTAAACTATTCAACAGTACTATACAGGTTAACTTAGGATAACTATATGAGACACTGGCTTTAATTAAAATGACTGACGAAAAAAGTCACTTAAAATACGTCACTTCAGTCGATACAAAATCATTGTAATAAACGGGTGTGAAAAATATTAATCTATAAATCAAACTTAAGCTTTTAAAGAAATAACATATTAATACCCGTGTATATAAGCAGTTCAATTGGTTAAATTTTTTGTCATCATAAAATAAGTTAATGATTGAAATTCCCCTTATTCAAGGGAAAATGAAAAACTAATAGGAGATAAACAACTTTTATTATGTAACCCATATAATTAAAGACTTCTAATAAATAATAATAATAAAAAAAACTAAATATGTGGAATGGTTTAACTCGTGGATCAAGATATTTTTTAATTTTAAATGAAATTAAGAAACTATAATTTATTTCATGCTCCATATATTTTACAAATTTAATAATGTATATATATCACACTATTTAAAATTTTAAATATTGTAACACGATAATATATATATATATATTATATATAACAACACATAATTGTGATAGATCCTTTCCTTAACTTGTGATCGATGTTGTTTTGAAAATGCCATTAATGAGGTACTCTTTTTTTTTTTTTTTTTTCTGTTTTGTATTAAACTCTTGCCGTCAAAGAAAGGAGACGTGAAACAGTGCCAAGTGCATTCATTTTTAATCAGTGTCCAAACTGTCGCATCAGGCCATCACAATTACTGGGAAGTGGGGGGAGTGGGAGAGGTACAATTTCACTACCTTGTCATGTCTGTCTCTATGAATTTCAAGCTCAACCTTAATGCACGGTGCATGTGAGCTTTAATACTTGCAGGCCTAGGTCAATGGGTTTTTTTTTAAGAAATTCTCTTGAACATTTAATCAAAAATACGACAACTTTAGATTGCTTGAAAAATCTTCTATGTAACCTACTTAGATCTCTATTATTTTTACCATTCTCCGACAGAGTTTTATATATATCTTTAATACTTGCAGGCTTTGGTCAATGTTTTTTTTTTTTTGGAGAAATTCTCTTAACATTTTAATCAAAAATACGACAACTTCAGATTGCTTGAAAAACTTCTATGTAACTATTTAAATCTCTATTATTTTACCATTCTCCGACAGAGTTTTATATAATATCTTTAATACTTGCAGGCTTAGGTCAATGTTTTTTTTTTTTTTTTGAGAAATTCTCTTCAACATCTTAATCAAAAATACGACAACTTCAGATTGCTTGAAAAATTATTTTATGTAACTACTTAGATATCTATTATTCTTACCATTCTCCGATAGAGTTTTATATATATCTTTAGTACTTTGCAGGCCTAGGTCAATATAATATATATATATTATATATATATTTTTTTTTTTTTGAGAAATTCTCTTAAACACCTTAATAAAAAATACGACAACTTCAGATTGCTTGAAAAATCTTTCTATGTAACTACTTAGATCTCTATTAGTTTTACCATTCTCCGACAGAGTTTTATATATATCTTTTAATACTTGCAGGCCTAGGTCAATGTTTTTTCTTTTTTTTTTTTTTTTTTTTTTTTTTCTTTTTTTTTTTTTTTTTTTTTTTTTTTTTTTTTTTTTTTTTTTTTTTTTTTTTTTTTTTTTTTTCTTTTTTTTTTTTTTTTTTTTTTTTTTTTTTTTTTTTTTTTGAGAAATTCTCTTGAACATCTTAATCAAAAATACGACAACTTCAGATTGCTTGAAAAATCTTCTATGTAACTACTTAGATCTCTATTATTCTTACCATTCTCCGACAAAATTTCTCACACACACACATATATATATATATATGCAATAAAGGAAAAATGCACATTTTCATCCTTGAATGATATATGGTGATGTAGTTGATCGCACGACAAACTTTAAATTATGAACGACTGCAAGAGAGATAATGAGTATGAGATTAGAGACTTGTTGGAAATGTCGGTATGGGATATTTTTAATAGCTAGGTTAACAAGGGGTTTGGTGAATCTTTATGAGAAAGTGTGATAGCTTCAATATTTACTTCAAAATGCATTCTCAAGCTTTAATTAAGTGACTCTTAATCACAAAATAAAAAATGAAAGAAGTAGAAATAGAAGCTTAAGTAGGACTTTTAGCGAAATCCTTTTGCAAATACTAGCTTGAATGTGTAAAAGTGCAAGCCAGTGAACGGGATATATAGATCCCATTGCAGCGGAAGTGTCGCAAGTTAGAATTTTTACAAAAACAAAGATGTCCTTGCTTTCAACCCTTTAGAACCAGAGTCTTTTTTGAAACTAAATATGAGAAATAAGTAGGATCTGTTGGTGGCAATAGAGGGGGGCTGAGGTGGCTGTCCCTTCCAAAATTTTAATTAAAAAAAAAAAAACAGAAGAAGCTTTTTAAGAATTTTTATGCCCCAGCTCCTTCCCACCCCGAGTAATACTATACGTCATTCCCATCATTCTCCATTTTTCTAAAATCTATGTGGCGTAATTTTTCCAACCAAAAAATTAATTTGAGGAATGCTATACATTACCCTATCTCCCCCAATAAATAAATAAAAAAAAAACTAATCTTCATACACCAAATGTTATAAAAAATCACACCACATAAGCTTTGGAATCATGGGGTGATGTTTAGTGTTACTCTTCCCACCCCACCCCAATGCATGGTAAAAGAAAGAACATAAAACATGAATGTCTTCGGCGTCGCATGTTGCGCATCGTGTAGAAAAAAAAAAAAACCAACAAGAAACCGCAGCTGTTTGGTCTTTAATGGGAACTAAATGAAGTTGAAGGACCTAAGCTGTTTTGTCCTTTTTTTTTTCTTTTTTTTTATTGCTTGTTGTCTTTTTGTTCTTTTAGAATATTAAAAAGGTAAGTCAGACTTTTCTTTTGACAACTTTGCATAATATTGTACATACAATGCACTGGATGTATAAAAATACTAGATCAAGAATAGTTTGCTTATCTCGGTTGCTTAAATTTCCCTTTTTGTTTTACATTGTTGTGTATTGTCTTATTATTGCGTTTGACCCCTTGAAAATCCTCTTGAAATACTTACATAAAACCCTACAATTGTGTTACATAATTTTTTAATTAAAAATGTCCCATCTAAAAACCCTATCTAAACCCCAAAATATACAAAATAAACTTTCTTCCCAATCATTGATCATTCAATGGAGCCATTGCTCGTTCGCCATCGATTGATCAATACTTGGGTTGAATGTTTGATATTTTGGTAGAGCTCCCATTCTCTAAAAAGGTTATATCTTCTACCATTTTATCATGATCGATCGAAGGTCCTAGTCTAACACCTAACACTATTCTAAGTATAAACTAGTTCCAACCACTGTTGTGTATTGTTTTTCAGATGAGATCAGTCAGATCCACAGCCTATGCGAGCCTTACCAAATTATTGCATTCAACCCCTTGAAATCCTTACATAAAACCCTACCATTATGTCATATAATTCCTTAATTAAAAATGTCATATCTAAAAACATTATCTTAAAGCCTAAACTTCAAAACTATACAAAATAGACTTTCTGCCCGATAATTGATCATTCGATGGAGTCATCGATCGATCGATACTCAGGTTGAACATACGATATTCTGGAAGAACCCGTATTTTCTAAAAAGGTTATAACTTCTCTCATTTTAACACGATCTAAGGTCCTAATGTAACTACTTACACTGTTCTAAGCATAAACTAGTTCCAACATTTCTCATCCACATCCAACCCAACAACAAATCTACCATAATACATCTCTAAAACACATGGATCTACATTTAATCTCTCTAGACATTAGGTTAAACATAATAAAATAACAAGTTATCACATGCTTAACAAAAATTATAACCTACCTACTCAATAATCAACATCAAATCTCTAAGATTTATTCTATAAACCTTAAACATCAAACCTATTAACCAAATACATATCTAATGCGGCAGAACTAAGATTATTCTGACAGCGTATGATAGCAGCAGAAACTAATAATTGAAGATTAAAAAAGGAACTCAGGAAGAGAAAAAATAACAAATAAGGAAGAGAAAGACCATAATTGCCCTAAATAAGCAAACATAGAATAACTCTGAAAGACTATAAATATATTGATGCTATAAAATTGAATTACAAATAATACAGAAATGCCTTTATATAGGCTAAGTTTGAGTATTTTCCAAGTAAAATACTTGGAGAAAAAGAAAGAAATAAAAATCCAAAAATAACCCTAAACTTGGACACAAAGTAAAATACTTATGGACAAATAAAAAGATATTATTCTAAAAATAATCTTCAAATATTACGGCTAATTCTTTTCATTATTGTTCAAATATTTTCTGTCAAAATACTCCAATATTCTTCTGCATCAATATCCATACCACAAAAATCTTGAAATAGTAAGTATGTGTACCATAAATCAATATAGACTTAAGCAAGTATCCCGATCATGGAACATCATATTCGATGAGACAATCAAACAGTTTAGTTTTGAACAAAATGTCAAAATAAAATAATGACATCATTGGTGTTGTATGTTGATGATATCCTACTCATTAAGAATATGTAGGGACATTATCAATAGTAAATATCTAGTTGTCTAACCAGTTTAATATGAATGACTTAGGAAAAACAAGTTATATCCTAGGCATTAAGCTCTTGCAAGATCACACGAATAGGATGATAAGCTTATCACAATCTGCATACAAAAGACAAGATCATGTCTAAGTTTAGCATGCTTGACTCCAACAAGGGATTACTTCTCTATAGGCATGGAGTTCCTCTTAGTAAAGAGCATTATCCTAAGAACCTCAAGATGAGGAACAAATATGGAATCCTAATGTATGTTATACTTTGTACTAGACTAGACATATGTTTTGTTGTTGAAATGGTTAGCAAATATCAATTAAATCTTAGACTACCACATTGGGTAGCGGTGAAGCACATACTCAAGTATATTCGGAGAACAAGAAATTATATGCCTATCTACCATTGTGAGGATTTGACGGTGGCTAGTTACACATATTCTACTTTTCAATTGGATCGTGATTCATGGAAGTCTACTTCAGGGTATGTCTTTACCCTAAGATGAGGAACCATTAGTTGGTGAATGTTGGGCAGTCTTACATTGCTGACTCAATTATGGAAGCTGAATATGTTGTAGCTTGTGAAACAACAAATGAAGCAGTTTGGCTTAAGAAGTTCTTCGTGGATCTTGGAGTTATGAGTATACAATAGTCTCCTATTATGTTATTTTGTGACAACAATGGAGTGGTTGCACAATCTAAGAATCCATAGGAGATGGAAATACATAGAACACAAGTATCATATCATTAGAGAGATAGTATCTCAAGGAGATGTAGTTGTATCAAAGATTCCATCAGCTAAGAATTTGGAGGACCCGTTCACTAAGACCTTGCCTCAGATGATTTTCGAATCTCACTTGGAGGGAATGATAGTCAAATATATGTCAAATTAGAATTAAGGGCAAGATTGTTAGGAATGGTGCCCTAAAACTTCAATTCTTTTGTAAGACATTTTAATTTGTATTGAATAAAGTTGTTGTTAACTTATTTATTTAGATGAGCATATGCATATAACATGTTTACATGTTTATATTTAATGATTATTTATCATATACATGTAAATGGTCCATGAATTGCATTGAATATGGTTTATGTTGTGAATAATGAGATTATCACATAAACTATAAACCTTGCAATTTATAATTTAATGTTTGCGGTCGGTAATGGAATTGGGTATTCCATTTGCGAAGATTGTAACACATCAATCATGATGATCTATCTTGATCATGTGAAGTATTGATTTTGGATTGTTGTGTTGTTGTGGATACAATACACTAAACGGACCATGAGAGTTGTCATTCCCTTAAAAACATTGTTAAAAGGAATGATTGTAACTGTTAAACTTCTAATGATATTGATTTTAAATTCTGAGAGGATCTTTGAACTAAGATGTGAAGTGAAGATCACCTTAATGCATTTAGGAGTGAGACCTTTACTGTGATCAAAATTCTCAGTACATTAGGTGATCACATGATGTCACATTGTAGGAACATTATTTTAAAGAAGAAATTCAAGTCCTTTATATAAGGATAATAAAAATTCCTTTAAGATAGATTTAATAGGGTGATTATTCACGGTCCCTAACGAAAGCAATTTGGTAGGAGTCATTAACATACTTCTGTATATAATGAAATAAATTTTCACAAGTACGAGAATAATTATGTGATTAAATAAGTGCTCAAAGATAAAAAGTAGTAAATTAAAGTGACAATCTAATTAACTTTAATTTGACTATAAAATATTTCATGGAGAAATCAAAAGTTAATGTTAAGAATTATCTTAGGGATTAATTGATTTAATAAAAAATATAAATTAAAGTGCAATTATAATTGTTCAGTGAAAAGAATAATAATTTGTTATAATTTATGAGATAACAAGTGTCACTAGCCTATTTGAAATTAATTTTTATTTTTCCAATCTCAAAGCATTCCGTTTGGTAAAACAAACCATGAAACCCGAATGACCAAGAAAATCTTTTTCATCTCATAGAAGTTGAGTCTCAAAGTTAAAAAAAGATTCCCCGGCTAAAAAAGTTGGTGCTTGCAGAAGCTATTGCATGTTTGCACTATTGCAGAATTTTGTTACGGTACAAAAAATGATGATGCATGAATATCGTCCTTACAATCTGCATTATTGCAAAAACAGTGATTGCCGGACGCGGCGGGGTCCTGTTCTGCCGTCAATTGGGGTCCAAGACAACCTATCCTCGGCGAAAAAGGTTACATCAATTATTTGATTCATCCTACCTTCTAGACCCACATTCCAAGCCTCCCCATTCATGACTTCAAAAATTGCATTTGTTTCCAAGTTTTTGATGTTCTATTCTTCTTATATATTTAGTGAGAAAAGTTCACATGCTTCTTTTAAATTATTTTATAATTAATAATATTTTTTAAAAATTTTTAATTGTAACAATATTCCTTCTAAACTATCAAATAATTATTAATGTCCCTCTTAAGGACAAAATTACCCTTAATAAAATAAAATAAAAAATTCTAAAAAATAAAAAAAAAAACTAAAAATTAAGAAAATAATTTTTTATTTTTTTTTTTAAAAAAAGAAAACACTACAATTCATAAGGGCTAGAAAAAACTAAAGCTAAAAATAAAAAACAAAACAAAAACGAAATTAATTTTTTTTTAAAAAAAAAACACTACAAACTAATTGGACAAATTTAAGAACTAAAAAAAAAAATATTTTTTAAAAAATAAAAATAAAAATTTATTATTTTTTTTTTTCAAATTCATAAGGGCTAGAAAAAACTAAAACTAAAACTAATATATATATATAAACACTCTAACCTAATTGACCAAATTCAAAATTTTTTAAAAAAAATTATAAAGATTTCGTTTAAAAAAATTATTTTTAAAAATAAATTACAAAAATGGTATTTAGTGTTTATTAAAAAATTTGTATGATCATTTTTATCTTTTTTGTTGGCATTGGGGTGGATATTGTCAATTGTTTGATAGTTTGGGGAAACATTATTATAATTAAAAGTTTGAGGGTACATTGTCAATTTGGTGATAGTCTAAGGGAGGTATGTTGACTTTTTCCATATTTATTTTATATTAGCTGATGTAACGTGGTTTAAATGACTTTTCATATTAATCACTTAAAAAAAAAAAAAAACTTAAGACATGTTATATCAGCAGATGTGAACATGATAAATGGGTGTAAAGAATAATATTATTCTTTATCTTTTAACCAAGTTTTTCTTTTCCCATTTCCCCCCTTAATTGAAAAAAAAAAAACTAAAAACTAAGCTTTTGAGGAGAAATTTTTTGTTTAGTATATTAAGTTGATATTTGTCTTTAGCACATCTGATTCGTACATAAATTTTGAATATGATTAATAGAGCATGTAATATTTGTCCTAAAAGCATTTAATTCTCACATGTGTACTCGGAGGACCGATATTAATTTAATAAATTGAATTGGAATAATTTTTTTCTAACCAAGTATAAAGAAAAAGTTTGTTTGTTTGTTTGTTTTTATTATTGTTTTTAATTTTTTTTTAAATTATTGAGAACTTGTAAACGTCCAAAAAGGCATATAACTTGTATCTAGTTTCAGTGTGAAAATAAGAAACTATTTCTTTTTGAAACGTGTTATTAAATATGTATATTTATTTATTTTTTATATTAATCTTGCATTTAAACGAATCAAATAAATTTCTCATTAAGGACTCACCTCTGATACATTAAAGAACATTTCAGTCAAAGTTTCTCAAACACTTTTTCAGTAAAAAAAAAAAAAAAAAAACCTTCTTGGCCTTTGATAGTTTGATTGAGTCATAAAGGCTAGGGGTGAAAAAGTAAAGGAAAGATGGGCATATTATGCAAATAAAGTAAAAGAGGAGGTCACGTAAAATAAAACCAGCAAAAGACAGAAAAAGCGATGATCGTATCTATACAACGTACGATGTGTCATCCGGTGTCGCAAGGGCATCCATCCCACACTGGCGGATGCCAATTCTACTCGCTCTCTACTCGCGCAAGTTTTCCAAGCAGGATTTATTTTTAAATACATTTATTTATATTAAAGAAAAAAAAAATTAAAGAGATTTACAAACTTTCAAAGAATTATTGATGCAAAAATCACTTATTAAGATATTAAGAAAGTTTTCCTAAATGGTAGTTTTGTAAAGGACACGTGTGAGTTGCAGAAGGCGAGTATCGCGATTTGTTTACTACGCGCTGTTTGGAATGTACTGGGGAAGACCTGTCTCTGAAAGTCAAGCATACAGTCTGCTGGCATTTGGTGGGAAAGGTTGACGTACCGTACGAAATGTTCACAATTTGGTCAGAGAGTTCAATTTTAATTTTTTAATTTTTAATTTTTTTTAAAAAAAGAATTTCAATTATAATAATAATATATCTCTGGGTGAGAGATTGAGTGGAATCAAATTGCAAATAAAAAAAAAAAAAAGAAACTTCCAAGTCCTTTTGCAGATTCAATGTAGAGAAGGGAACCAGATCTCATTTGCAGATTCAATTATCAACATAGAGGGCCCGCATTCAAAAACTTGTGTGTGAGATTGGGTTGACAGTTTATGATAATGGTTTTTGTGGAGCTGACTTCTTGTCTATATAGACTTCAAATACTTTCCTTTTTTTTAAAATAAAAAAATAAAAGAGTAGATCTACCACTACCTTGAATTGAATTAGGAGGAGTAGCCATGCAGCTACTCCTGGCTTGTTGGGGTGATTGTGTAGCTATTTCTAACTAGGACAGAAGTGGTTACATGGCTACTCGTATTTGGTTGGCATGATCGTCTAGGCGGTAGTTCTAACATGTTGGGAGGTGGCCTCGTGACCACTCCTTTCCTCTGTTAGGGGCGGCCACCTCTCTCATTTTTTTTTTTTTAAATAATAAGTCACTTCCGATACTTGAAAAATTAAGCACATGTGTTTTCAAAATATTGCTATAAGATGGTTTGAAAGTTTTTTTTTAAAAAAGAGTGTTGTGTTTTATTTTTTGAAAAAAGTTTTGTTTTTTGAAAAGTATTTTATAGTTTTATTTTGAGGAAAGAAAAAAAAGCTTTTTGAAACGGTTACAAATCGTAGTCTAGGAATTCAAGGAATTGTCTCAAATAAAGAAACTTATATATTGTGTCCTATTTTTACAGCTACATGGTGCATAGGTAAAAGGTTGAGCAAAATCATAACGAGATGTGTTTGTCTTATTTATGGATACACACTCGCCCCTCCCCCCCCCCCCCTCCTTTTTTTAAAAAAATTTCTCTAAAAATATATATATATATATAATTATCAATAACTTTTCATTCTTCTCTCACAAAAAAATCAAATATCTTTTTACAAACTTTCCACATGTTGCTGACAAAATATGTTTAGGTGCAAGAAAAGTTTTCAACATTCATGTTTGTCTGCTACCAATTCATGGAAGTCTTAGGCCGCGTTTGGAGTTGCATTGTAAAGGGTCGAAAGCTCTTTTAGGCGCCTTTTCCATGCGTGTTTGACATGAAAACAAAAAGGCTTTCAGGCATGGATGAAATCAGAATTTTTTATCTGGAGAGACCAAAGTAAACGATGGGTCAAATTTATTTTTAATAGAGGCCAAACCTAATTTTTAAGCTTAAAAAATACATATACATTTAACTTAATAAAAAAATTTGAAAACCAAGGGGGTCACCCTTGGTCTAAACATAGATCTGTCCCTGCTTTCAGGTGAAGGGCAAACATCTTAAGGTTTTAGCAATATGAGATCATCTCAACTGTTTCCAAGATCTATAGCAAGACGTTAGGTAACGCTGCATTGTTAGCTGAACAAGTGTATTAGGGGTGACAATTCGTGTTTGTGTGTTGGGTTTTGATTGTGTCGAGACATAGGTATAAGACTATATAAGTCAACTATAACCCAACCCATTTAATTAAACGAATTATACCCCTTAACCATAATCTGCTAATTTTGTGTTGAGTTCTTGTCGAATTTGCGAATCGTATTAAAAATTGTCAACGGTGACCTTTTAATGAACACCCAATACCTTGTCAGTACTATGCTCAGCAGAAAGACGACACTTGGCAAGAGGTATACTTGGCCAAGGGTTAATGACCAAACGACACTCCTAATTAGAGTATAACTAAATAGTGGGGGACACCTGGCAGTACCCATGCAGAATAGAGAGAACACATGAATGAAAAAAAGACAAGCTATCGAGAGGTATGGATAAACTTCACTTTTGAATCCTGACCCTAATTTTCATACACGCCTATTTATCACTAACAAATGCAACGAACTTAAGCATCAAAGGTATACATCCTCTGTCGGTACACCCAACAAGTGTCAGTGTTTATTTGACTCTTGATCACAAGTATTCATGAACTTGGGTTCAGAAGTGATCATATGCATCAGCACCAATTATTATGCTATTTTTTTACTAGCCAATAGAAAAATATGAAAAAACAAAAAGGAAAATGACATCTATTTAATGGGATAATTTGAATTGTCCATCTGATGCCAGACAGACGGAGAATAAAAAGCAAATCCATGATGTTCTCTTTTATCATTGGATTACTCTGGCAGTGCAAAAGCACTTTCGGAGATCCAAACACGTAAACAGCTATTTGACAATAACTCTTCTTGCAAAAGCTCTATACTGGATCAAAATCTTACAGGCAAAAAGACAAAAGCTCTACTATTTGCAGCGAAAATATCAAACTGGATCTTAGATATTGCTTTGGTGGCGGAGAGCTTCCAATCTGACCGACGATCGGAAATAAATTTGGCTCAAACTCTAAAAGAATCCCACCCACAGTCCATTTCTGTTAGAAAAATAATAAATAAAGCAAGAAAATGAAATACTCTTAAAAGTGCCTTATATAAATAGTAATTTTAGAAATGCTTTAACATTATCTACCACAAATAAATACCGTCCAACAAACTTTATACAGTACAAGGAATTTTCTCTGAAATGATTGAAATATTTATACAGTACACTTTTTTTCTTTTTCTTTTTTTTCCTTGAGCGGAAACAGTACCAATGGGTGGGGGAGGGAAATTATAGACTACACCTTCCTATATGGGCTACTTATAATAGGACTTTACCTGCTGGGGGACCAATCATGAGGCCAATAATGTCGGGAATTCGCAAGCACTCTTTTAATACGGATCAAGCTATAGTTTAATTATGTTAGTATAATTAAATTCAGGTATTTCTATCAGCTTAAGCTTTTAGAATAAATGATGATACAATATCGAAACTATCAGTTCCTTTTCAAAGTCTTTGATTATTGAGTTCGAATCTTGTTTCCGTCATTCACCTAATTTCAATTAAACATTCCACATGTTGGCCTTACTTATTAAGGTGATTCAATAGATTTCAGCCTCACCAAGAGTGGGGAGAGAGAAAACACTCTTAAGAAAAGAATAGGAAGCTGCTAAACAAAGATTAATAGCCATGAGTCTCGTTCCCGCTCACCAATTGATCTAATAAAAATACCTTTTTAATTAAGGATTAGTTCATTAGACTTTTTATGATTGTATTCGTTAATGAATCCTACAAGAAGGGATTTTATGGCAAGATATTACCCTAGCTGGCCGGGGTGAAACCACCTTTATGGGTGGAAGGTCTTCGGCCACCCCAAATTTCTTTGAAAAAAAAACCCTCCAAAACATATGTTCTTATGAGTATCTTACAAAATTTATTTTTCACACCCTCCTCCCCTAGCTGACCATAAATTGTGCCTACGTGTATTTGACATGCAATGAAAGAAGATGATTTTTGTGGACTTTTCTTTAGATCTAAGTTGTTGTTTGCTAGGCTTTTGTCAGTAAACTTTATGTGATAACCTATATGTACTACGAACATCAATGAAAGTTCCCATCATTATGCATGTGCCTGCAAAGTAATTTATGTTTCTTTGTCCTATCCTAAGAAGGTTTGGACCACTGTCAATTCCAACTATACCTTGTGAGAAAAGTTTTGCCACCCATGCTCCTACTACTTGTTGGAGTTGCACCATCAAGAGATCAAGAGATCAAGGGTATGTCTTCCTAGTTGGTGGAGTTTATCTGTCTTCCTTCCCTAATTCATTCTGTTTTCCAAACACCTTTTTGTGACTTCAATAATCTTTCTCATTCACTCCTTTTCTGGGCTCTCTTTGTAGGAATAGAATAACAAATACATCCGTGAAGTAGTTTCTTCCACTCTTTACCCAAAAAAATAAACTAAAAAAAGAAGATGAGTAATTTCTTGGCCTATAAAAAATTGCCCCGTGGATTAGGCCGGCCTTGTTTGGTTGTACTACGCAAATAATTTTTAAAAAAATGCTAGACCTAGCTACAACTCTTTTACAATTTGTTGACACATCTCTCTCTCTCTCTCTCTCAAACATTCCTGTGATATCAGTGCATAATCAGTTATTCTCGATGGATTTTAAGGCACAAGTAGAGAACTTGGAAAAAAAATGTCATCATTTACAAGTGAATCGGGTTAAAAAAAAAAAAGGACAAAATTAAAAATACATGTAAAAACCACATGCTCTAAAGACAAATTAATACCAATTTAGTAGATCAGATTGAAAGAAATATATAACAAGGTAGTATGAATTCCTAACAGTACGTCTTGTAAAATTTTAAATTGATAGAAGATGAAGCGATTAATTTTATTATAATTATTTTTTTTTCTAAAGTCGGATGAAGCACTTTATTTCTATCACCTCTTGAAGTCTCAATTCATGTATAATAATAAGGCTATCATCTGATTCACGCTATTGCTCAGTTGGACTTGAGGGGACACTTACAATTCTCACCGTCTAGGGCGCCTCTCATATATGTCTCCCAGCGGGTTGATGTTAATATGGCCATGCCTAAGTAAAATAGCCATAGTCTCCTCCACCTGCCTTTTCAATTAAAAAAAGCCCATGGTGCCAAATGCAAGTAAACATAAGCCAATCACCAAGTCATGTATATAATTAACTACCTTCAATTGCTAGTTCAACGCATATCAATTATTAATAGCAATAAAAACTAGGAGTGAAAGAGGGTAAAACCAAGAGAAAACAAAAGGAGAAATAGAAAGGGAAGTTTCCCATCAGCCTAACCAGACCATGTCCAAACCTTTGCTTTAAGGGGGCACAAAGAGCAAGAACCAAACAAGGATAATAGATGTAAGCTTTTTTGTGAAGTCCCACGAAACTTCCACATTTCTATGAAAAGTATAAAAATAGATGGTCCCTCAAACCTTGCACCAAAGTTTTCTAACACTTCTCTTGAGTAGGGAGGAAGAAAGCATGCTGTACAAAACGAAAAAAAGAAGCAAGTTCAAAAGCTAATATGTGCGGCCCTAAAAGCATATACATCACACTCAAACAGAGGAGACTACCTCCGTAACACCCAGGCCCTAGAGGACTTGGTATGTTAACCTTAACGCCTCAAAGCACTCACACTTAGTTAGCCAAAAAGTTATTTTGGCTCGTCATGTAACAAAAAATACCAAAAAAACATTCTCTATTAGATTAGACACTGTAGCTAAAGATCGATTTGATTAGTTGTGACAATGCTTAACAATGCATAAGTTAAATTAATTAAAAAAAATAAACACAAATAAATATATATATATCAATCCGATCCTCTCTCCTCTTTGGGAATAGTAAAAATAGATAAAAAAAAAAATGAATATTTTAAATGAAATTGTGAAATTTGATAATTAAAATGCTAAGCCGAATATAGATGTTTTAAAAAAGTAGGTAGTTAAAATATATATGTGTAAGTGTGTGCGCATGTATATGTATTTTAGCTAAATTTTAGTTAAACATTTGCTGAACCAGATGTGAATACTCTCAAAGGTGCAAAGGTCACCAATTTTAGAACCCAGAACACCTATAAATCACTATCATGCATGCCAGGAAAAAATATTTTACAGAAGCGAATTTTTTTTTTTTTTTTCCTAAGGCTTACTAAAGCCTTACGGAAGCTTAAGGTCAAAGTATGTTTAAATTTTCATAACATAATTTAAATAGAAAGTGGTTTCCATACTGCCCTAGGGAACTTACTAAAGTCATAATAAAGAAACATGTGAATGTAAATTTTCTCCTTATAAAGAGCCTAAGCATCCCAACCTCCTATCTTGGCCACCTTCATTTTTGGAAAAAGGGGGGAAAAAGAAAAAAAAAACAAGAGCGAGCAAAAGGCTTAGCAAGTAACATTTCTAATTGATTTAAAACAGTTGGTTTTAAAATCTTTTAAGCAAAGAGTTAGAAATTCATTTTATAAATCATGATTTTTTAACAAGTAAAAGCTTCTCTTTTTACTTGTTACTTATGGCCTCGCATATTGTTACAACATGTATGCATGGCTTGTGCGATCTAAACTAGACATAAATGATGATTTTTTTTTTAGTTGGACCTTGGTCCGAAAATGGAGTTTCATTTTCCTTATAATATTTTTTTATTGTAGTCTAAATTAATTTTGTTATTATAAATTTCTTGAATAAAATAACTAAAGTAGGATTAGTCCTCAAATTTCACTAAAAAATGATTTAGATTTTCTTCTAACAATTTTAAAAATAATTTATGGGAACTTGGGTGAGAAATGTCCCATTTGAACCTCCTTCTAACTAGGTTAACCATCTAAAGCACATAGCTTACTAATGAGCCTAAACTAGTATTACAATTAGCCAACTTGGCCCATTGGGCCTAAAACATATTTAACTTGGATCAAATAACCTCTTGAACATGTTTTGAACAGGAACTCTTCAAGTTGATTCAAAGCTTGTTCTTGATGCAATTTATGAAAAATCACTTTAGTCTCTTGGAAATAATTTTATCACCAAAAAGACTATTATTTAGAATTTGCTTTAACATTCAAAAGAACCATTTAATATGAGCCCAAAAATCCATGCTCTTAACCCATTTGAAAAATACTTTTCACATCATTTAACAACTATGGGCTTTAAGTATGAGATCCTAAATCATTTTCATTAAAGGGGCCATTATGATGCTCTTTTTAAAAGACAAATATCTTCAACAAAAAATACCTTGTAAACCTAAATCTAAATGAAATCTAGGTTATAAAACCATGATCTTATGAAAACAAGCATTGTCTCCTATTTGACATTACAAGTTTTTCATGAGCACATGGTGAGGTTTATGTACACATGCTTTTGGCTACCTAACAAAACATATGGTCACGTAGAGTGACATAAAGTTATCTAAGAGGATGATGTATATATGACGTATGTTTGGCTAGTATACATGTTTTTCATGCAATAGGTTGGCACATAACCTCATGAACTTGGCTGTATAGTAAAAATAACAAAATCATTCTTTCATGTGTAAACCGGTTTTGTAACATTTAAGTTAGACTTTCATAAAACACTCAAGGATAACATAAAATGAAGATTTTGAAGGAGGAAAAATGTGATGGATTACTTATAATGGTGTGATCTTAAGCAAAAGAGGGACTTGATGAGCTTTTCTCTTTCCAAATAGTGTGGCTCTTAGACACTTAGGTGTTTGAAGGAAGGTACGAGGAAGCTTGAGAGAGGTTAGGAGAAGAAGTGAGAAATGTAAGAATGGGAGTGGCCATGTGGTATGTTGAGGTTGAATTACGTTTTGAAATCCACTAAAACTTTATTGTCTTCTAAAAGTGAATGGCCTTCTAAATTATCTAGTTTTTCCAATGTAAAGTTGTCAATAAAAGAAAATTGGCAAGGTTTGGCTTAGTTAAACTAGAGTTCAGGGTACGTAATCACTTTATTAATAAAAAGTTATGTTAAATTGAAATCATACGATTTTAAATTCCTTTACACTAAATGTCATGTGCCATAATTCAACAATTAACTTACAAATATCATTAGAAATAGAATTGAAATATTATTTCTATTATTGTTTAAACTTTTAGGTTATGTTTGATACGCGAAATGACTATTCCAAATAATAGCCTTTATTAAGAATAGAATGAGTGGAATGAATTAACCTTGAAATAGCAATTCCGATAACCATGAAAGAATGACTATTCTTCAACTAAGAGAATAGTCATTTCTATTTAACTTACATTCTACTTATTTCATTCTTAATAAAGATTATTCCTTAGAATAGTCATCTCGCGTACTAAACATGTCCTTATAGTATCTTTTAGGAGGCTTTGATCCAAGTTTTACTAAGCTCAATAGGCCCAATATTATTGACCTACACAACTAAGCTCAACACTTTAGGCCAAGCCCACACCCAAAGAAAGAGCATGTTACAACCTCCACCAAATCTAAACATGGGAACTTGGTTCCATGTATTATCCTATGGAACACTTATAGGGAGTCCATCATGGTGTTTAGACATGCTGAGAAAAATAGTCTGTATTAACTAAGGTTAGAAATTATATTTTTTATTTAGAACTATTACACAATCCCGATGTAGCAATCTTAACTAACTTTTAGATCAATCATTATTAAATTAAAAATTCAAGAGTCGGTTAAGACTGCCATAGCAGCATTATCGAACAATTAGGGGAGAAAAAAGTAATTTCTAATAATTGGGCTATCATATGAAAAATTTCATGTATTATGTATAATAAGTCATGATACACATTATGTATAATAAGTTTCTAGCATTACTTGTATGTATAATAAATATTAGTCTTCATATGGAGTCAAATGCTGCAATGGGAAACCCCATGAGCAGAAATTATTAGGAGGAACACTAATGCTATATGATTGACATACAACTTCATGATGTAGAATTAAAAATCAACCATTGGATCAGCACTTGTAAATCATGACTGCCAAAATCGTGAGCCAGAAAGAGAAGAGATGAAAGTTCCACCGTTTCTCCTCAATGGGGAACTGGAGGTGATGTTACAGCCATGAGATAGAATACAACTTCCTCAATCACAGCTTACTTTGGTTTGTCTGATAGGCTTACGAGGGATTTGAGTACACCTGGGCTGATCTTGTCAGCAAGGGCACCTTTTTCTGAAATCATAAGGGTCTTCTCTTTCACATAGCTCTGTAGTTGTTGCGCATCAAAGTCAAGTCGTGCTTGATCTGCATTACAAGGATAAAACCTGTTAAGGAAAATAAATAGTGGGTTTATATTATTTTCTCCCACACTAATGTTGATTATTTATAAGGGAAATGCAAGTCAAGATAATGATAAATATAACAAATCCAAAAAAAAAAACATTGAACTAGTACCAACCCTAGATAAAAATAAATACCACTAACCTACATAAAGATGGAACTCAACTAGATAAATGTAAGGGTAAAATCTTCTAACAAAACCAAATAAGCCCTATTAGTAATTAAAAATGAAGAAGATAATATTAGATAAAATGAAGAAACATTTTACTTGACAATAGTGACTCAAGTTCAAAATAGTATTTGCAACATCAATTTTTAGCTTAGAGAGCCTCGAAAATTTCAAAAGGAGAATGTTTTCGCTTGGTGTTTGTGGATTCAATTGGTGCATTAGTGGTGACTACAATGTCATCAAATAATCCAAGCAGTTAAAGAAACCAGTAGATAAAACTAATTTGATTGCTTATGAAGATTTCAAATGAAGAAGAAGAAGAATAAGGAGAATAAATTCTGTCAACAACTCTTGAAGTGGTTGTCCTTTATCCCTTTTCATGGTACAGCCTCCTGAATGATCTAACTGCTGAAAACTGAAATGATTTTTAATCTGCCCAGTACATATGTGAATGTAACTAAATGTTGTGGAAGAAGCCTTCAATGTGCAATTTCACAACATTGTGCCATTACCTAGAATCCACTCCTTTCAGGTCTCTCTCTTTTCCTACTATAGCTATCAAATGTTTGAAAAAGAAATAATTTGGTAAAAATTAACTCATATTTGGTACTACTTTAATACTTATTATGCACATTTATTGACACACCCCGAACCTTAAGAACCTTTCTTCAAAGTACAGTTGTGGAGACGGGCATAAGGGTCTTTGAGATAAATGATGCCTTCCTTCTTGATATAAAAATTTGATACTGTACGCCATAACTTACAAACACCTAAGTGACCTTGTAATATTTGTATCGTTTCCTTTTGCTTTTCTTTTTATTGGGGATTCACAAACATATAGGTTTCCTACTGTACCGCCATCCTATATTCTTGTGCGGGCTACATAGGCTTATCCTAATTTCTTCTCGCCCAAAAGACGGCGTAAAAGTGCAGGATTAGCAGTTGCATTACCCTAAACTTGGAAGTTCTAGTTGAGAGAAGCTAAAGGCTGGTTGCAAGGTCTCTTGGGTTATTCCACGCTCCCGTACCCTGATTCTTGTTCACTTCAGTGAAGGATACCTTTCATTAAAAATATACAAGGCACACAACTACGAATTTTGATTCAGAGCTTTCAGCTAGGAATAATAGAAAAACAAAAAAAAAAAGAACCAGCAATTCTCATTTAAGTTAACTGATGAAAACATTTCCTTCATTTTTGTTCTCTTATGTTACATAGCCTTCACAAGAGGAATTTTTTTTTTTTTTTGATGAATAACTTTCCATTAACAAAAGAACTTAGCACTATACAAAGAGAAGCTAAAGCAAAACTAAAGCTTCAAAACTCCTATACAAACCCAAAACTACAACCAGTAGTATAAAAGAAAACTCTGCAGAATTAAGACAAAATCCCATCTATACCCCAAGCACTACAAAGGAAATCATTCACTCGGATCTTCTTAAATTTATCTTTAGTAGTAAACCAGATCCTCACTTCCCATTTAATCTGCTTTAAAGCTTCACAAGAGGATCTTAAGGCAAATTGATCATGAGTATCAGGAAAACACTTCCTCTTGGGTGATGATGATGTCTATCATGCTAGAGACCTTTTTGTTGTCTGGACCTACTACGGGGGTAATTGTAAGACTAGAATTTTAGGATTAGCTGGTAGGGATAATTCACAAATTTACCTAAGGGAAATTACATCAGTCTTCCTAATTGACAGCGACAAGCATGTTCCCTTTGTTTTTTTTTTTTTTTCCTGAGAAAATAGACATCACCTTCAACATGTTAAGCTGGCTTCTATTGGTTGGGACTCCCAACTCTGCTCCTTGAAGCTCTTGGCCTTGGAGAGAGGGATATGTCAAATTCTTCCCCTTTTTTACTTTATTTCGGGAAGAAGCACGAAGCACCATCTTCTATACAGCAGCATTCCGAGTGCTACCGGCAGTCCACCAACAAGTATATAAGTCGACTACTCGTCTAGGCATAACCTAAGACAACCCAAAGTGACTAAGAAAACATTCCAAATGGCACAAGCAATTTCATAATAAAGAAGAAAATAGTCTACTAATTCTCCATTCCTTTTACACACACAACACCTGTCAACCATAATGACGCGTTGCTTCAAGAGATTGTCCATGGTAAGGATCTTTCTTAGGGCCGCCAACCAAACAAAAAATGCCAACCTCCACAGGACCTTAGTCCATCAAACACTCTTCTAAGGAAAGCGAAAACTATCATTACAAACCATGACACTGTAGAAAAATTTAACACTAAACAAACCTCTTTTCGAAGGGGTTCACCACAGCTTTTCCTCTCCTTCCCTTCTCATCCTCATTAAATACAACACCCTGAAGATTGAGATAAAGGCATCCACCTCCAACTCATGAGCTGCTATAGCAAAACTTGCATTCCACTTAATAGCAAAATCCACGTGATCCACAACAAAAGCATTCTTTATGCAAGCAATATTAAATAAAACTAGAAAGACTTCCTTAAGGGCTATATCCCCACAGCAAAGATCATAGAATCTAACATTGGAACTATCTCCTACCTCAAATCTGATATGAATACAAAACTTCTCACAACCCCTTCTAATATTCTTCCATAAACTCACTTCATATGCCCCAACAGGCTCACCAAGAACTTCCAAACTTAGAGTCCACCACCACTCTCCACAAAGCCTCTTTCTTAAGCCCATAGTGCCAAGGCCATTTACCTAAAAGAGCATGATTGAATATCAGCAAGTTCCTAACTCCCAACCCTCCGTCGGAGATCGGCAAAAAAACTTTGAATCAACTCACCAAGTTATATTTGAACTCTTCGTCTAGCTCACTCCATAATAAATCACATTGAAGCTTCTCAATATAGTTTACAACACTTGTAGGGAGAGGAAAGAAGGACATGAAATACGTGGGTAAGTTGGATAGGATGCTCTTGATAAGGGCAATCCTACCACCCTTAGACAAATATAACATTTTTCAACTAGCCAACCGACGTTATATCTTCTCAATGTAGGTTTTATTCTATATTTCCAAATATCTCTACCACGTCAAATTATCAACCCTTTTTCTATTGCATTTCACAAACAAATTTAAGATGTGATCATTTAAAGGAGAACAATCCAAAATTTAATTTGTGTATATGACCTGGAGGAGTTGTAATAGGGCTATTGTTCAACTTGAGTTGTATAGCATAGAAAGAAGCTTACCTTACATAAAGTAGTATGTAAGAACAGGACTACCCATTAAGTTTTCAAATGTATACATACATAGAACATATTTACATACATATCAAAATAAATAACTATACATTGATAAGTACAGTCATCATAAAAGGGCATAAATACTGGAAAGAACAAAAGCTCCATTTATGATAAATTTGTATTTCCTCAACAAATCAAGACACTCCCAAGTATTCCTTACTAAATCATCTCATTTGATAGGTAAAAAAGATTATGGGAAAAAATACAAAATTAGTCCATGTGGTTACACCAATTTGCAATAAGTACCATGTGGTATAAAAATGTTCTAAGAGCTCCCCATGGTATGCAAAAATAACAAATAGGTTCCTGCACCCAACTTATGTCTAATTTTTTGACAGAAACCGTCAAATGCCACGTGAGCACCAATTAAATTATCACATGTGTCACCCATAATTAAAAAAAAAAATTATAAATATAAAATTAATTTTTTAAAAATGGAACAAAAGATGGTCAAGCCATTCCCTTTGGCCAAATGAGGGTACCTGAATCACCCCCCAAATTGATGAGTAAGGAGCAGATTGGGGAGAGTACAAAGCGTCAAGAAAATAGCTCAAGCTCCTCTGATTTTGGATTTAAAAGCTTTTTGAAACAGCCAGTGGAAGATGCTTTTAAGTCTCATGGAATTCAAATCCCAAATCACCGTCGTTGCCATTAAGAAGATGATGCTGACAACCTTGTTGATATTGCATATGGTGAGCAAGGCTATGTAAAGAGTAGATCTTTGCCTCTCTTAACTCTCATCGAAATACTCAAGTAGACAACTGGTAAGAAGACATTGATGTTGGGAAGGTGAGGCCAACACTTTTCGACATCTTTGGGGAAAGATGCAAGCCCCAAGGTGAAGAAGTTCATGAAGGCTGTCTTGAACAAACTTCAACATGGTGAAGAAGTTCATGAAGCACCCCTAGCTATTTGAAGGCGGTTCGGCGACTCCATATTTGGCCAAAAGGGGTGGCTCGATCACCCTCTATTCCATTTTTTTTTTAATTGTTATATAGTTTTTATATATTTATAAGATTTTTATTATGGGTGACACGTGTCATAATATGATTGGTGCTAACGTGGCATTTGACGGTTTCCATAAAAAAATTAGAAAGAAGTTAGGTGCAAAGACCTATTTATTATTTTTGCATACTACAAGGAGCTCTCGAAACATTTTTATACCATCAAAAGCTTATTGCAAATCGGTGTAACCACATAGACTGATTTTGCATATTTCTCAAGATTATGTTGCTCATATTTTATCATATTAAAAACTAATTTAAACACCCAGCTGCATTAAATAAGAAAGACTAGAGAAAAAAAAAAAAACCCGTCTCCAAGATGGTGTGAGCAGCATGAAACGGAATCCTAGCAAACACATCAGTCCCCGGAAACATCATCCATGTGCGCTCATTGAAGTCATGGTTGCCACATGTGGCACATACATCCTTCACCAACGGCCGATGTTCAGGCCCCCCAATTTCCTTCATAATTGATTCAAATGGAGACTGAACACTAGTCTTTGTTGTTCGAGCCTTCTTCCTCAGTGCAGTAAGTGCTTCCCTGGTCCCATTTCTCTCTCGATCATTGTCCACCAGCTACAATTTCATCGTAGAAATCAGTAACCCTCCATACGCTCACAAAGAAACCTTGTGTATGCATATATTTGTGTGTTTTTGTCTGTGTATGTATGTGTACACACACATATAGGTTGAGTTGAGTTCAAGCGTACACCTAATTTAACTCTTTCCTGTGTTACACCACTCAATAAATTTCAATCAAGATTTGCTACTCTTCCATTATATTGCATGTCTACACTTTTTAGTTCTAAAACTAGCACACATCCATTAAAGAGCGAATACAAATGGTTATCAAAACTCAAATTTCAATTTTTGTTTATCTTTTCCCGCTCTTGCTTAGGAACCAAAACAAAAAGCTCAAAACAGAAATTTGTGGGTCTTGACAAATTTACCTGATGCCGGGCTAATAGAAGATGCTCAGCGTCAATTTCAATGTCCATTAGGCTCTCCTGGAATTGCTTCATGGTCTCATCCATCTCCAATCAACAAAAACAAAAAGATTAATGCTTTTTTATGCAATTAGCCAAACAAGCATCAAACGAAGCGAGAGAATCTTCAGTTAGGGTATTCACATCCGGCTTAGCATTCTTTAGCTAAATTTTAGCTAAAGAACCACCTTTTTCTATTTTAGCTACCCACTTTTCCAAAATACCTACATCTCATTCTCTATTTTATCTATACACTCTCACTACTCCATTTAAATATTCTTTCTTTATTTTTTTCTTTTCAACAATCATATTTTCAAAAATTTGTCTCTTCCAGTGGTCATATTTTGAAAAAATCATCTTTTTGTAATGGTCATATTTTTCAAAATATGTCTTTTCTTAACTGTCATATTTTTTTTTTTTTAATTCAACTTTTCTAACGGTCTTATTTTCTAAAATTCATCTTTTTCCAATGGTCATATGCTTTCAATATAAATAAGACCCTATCCTTCCCAATTTCATTCACCTCAACCAAAAATTGGACAAATTGTGTACGATTAGTATAGCATGTTACAGCTGTACATTGATGGCATGGTTAAACTTGTTTAACCATCTGAATGAAGGACAAAATATTGAATAAATTAAGCTGTCATAGTTGTTTGTAGATAAAATTGGGCACAGAGAACAGGACAGAGGCAATAACGGTTTGAGAGGTGGTTTGAAAGCTGATTCGGATGGTCTATAAAAGACCATTTTTACAGCATCCAATAAGCATTTGACACATAAGTTTAAAATATCAATTACACTATAACTACAATAAAATCTAAAACACTATATCATCCCTCATTCCTTATCAACCCCACCTAGCCATCTCCACCTCCCAGCCGCCGCGCCGTCGGAAGACGCCGCCTGAAGACCACCGAAGAACCACAGATTGCCGGAAGACGCCGCCTGAGAGGGGTTACGGCCAGAGCCAGAGAGCGAGGGGGGGAGGGTGACGGCCACACAGAGAGAGAGGAGGGGAGGGGGGGCGGTTACAGCCACAGAGGGAGAGAGGGGAAGGGTTACGGCCAAGTCTGGCCGGAGCACGCCAAGTCTGGCCGGAGCACGGCCAGTTCTGGCCGCAGGCCGCATCGCACGGCCAAGTCTGGCCGTGCTCCGGCCAGACTTGCCGTAAACCTTCCCCTCTCTCCCTCTGTGGCCGTAACCCCCCGGCGTCTCTCCCCTCTCTCCCTCTCTGGCTCTGGCCGCATCGCACGGCCAGGTCTGGCCGTGCTCCGGCCAGACTTGGCCGTAACCCTCCCCCTCTCTTGGTTCATCTCTCTCTCTCTCTCCCTTGGTTCTCATTTACCGGAAAATGAGAAGATTCCGGCGGTGGTCAGTAAGTTCCCGGCGGCGGCTTGCTAGAGGGTGGGGTTGGTTTAAATCCCAAAACCCATCAACTCATCAAAATTACTAGAGAGAGAGGGAGAGAGAGGGAGTTACCGGTAGCTTATACTCGACAGAAGGCGACGGAAGGCAACGGCGTGGGACTCGACGGACTGCGACGGCGTGAGACTCAACGGACGGTGGCGGCGTCGTGCAGAGGAGAAGAAATGGGAGAGGAAGGGAGGAAGAAAAAAAAAAAGAGAATGGAGGGAAGAACGTGCGTCAGTGCGTGGTAAAGAAAAAAGGAAGGAAAAAAAAGAAGAAGAAAAAAGAAAAGAAAAAAGTATGAGAAAAAATAATATAATTTAATGGTTTGATGAGTATAACCTGATGAGTACTGTACACTCATCAGGAATTTTGGGTTAAAAAGGTGAGCCCACTAAAAGCAATTTTTTTTTCTTTTGGTTAAATTGGCTCAACAAAATAGTCAAAAGGCAGGCTATTTTGTTGAGCCCATTAGGATTGCTCTTAGGTGCGGTTTAACTAGGAATAAAATGAGTGTTTTTTTTTTTATTTTGATAGGGTGTTTTCAATCCTATTATAATTCTTATGTTTAAATGAGGTGTCTTAATTTAATTGGGGGCTGTAAAATACCACTTTTACCGCCCATCCTTATAGAAGTGTCTCTCATTTTAAAATCGTTATTTTAAAAATCGCACTTTTTAAAAACGTATACCTAAATGAACCCATGGTTGTCACTAAAGTGAATTTCTTTTAAAAACCCAAGCTAAAGTAACTTTTAAATTGACGATATAATTAATTAACGACGGCATAGTGACGACCAGATGTTGTTGTCGTTATTAGCACTTATTAACGACAACATATCAAAAACGGCAATGCGCCTTCGCTGATATTAATTTGCATATATGAAATTAGCGACGACTAGCTAATGTCGTCACTATTTTAGGTGATTATTAGCGACGATTTTTGAGACGTTGCTAAAAATATCTTCGCTATATACTATTTTTCTTACAGGGCCGAGGTGTGTTAAATACATTGTAAAGTTGGCATTTTAGTAATGTCAAAAGAGAAGCTGCGCATGGGCAGCGTCAAACATGTGACATATAAGGTTTAGGATAAAAAGGATTCCCTTATAAATATGTGATTTTGTTGTAGTAAAGCTCTTTCTTTATGAATATGAATGAGGTACGAATTTTATTTTTTTTTATTTTTTTTTTTAAAAAAAAAAAAAGAATGAAAACATGTGAATAGAAGGTAGGAAGGTGCTTCATGATCAAGTCCTCTCCACTTTTGCCATGAAATTAATAACATAAATAAGAACGACAGATCTTGCATTGCCGTTTGACAAAAGTCGTGCCCATAAAAAAGCTAGAATGGTAATTGGAACTACTTATTTTTCATGGATTTATTGAATCAACTCCTCCATTATTCTCCTGGGAAAGATGGATTCATTTTCAGTTGAGGCATGAATTGGCCAACGATTTCTCCTCAATGAGTTCTTTAGCTGTTGCATCCATCTTCGCCCTTGAGAACTCGTCGATCTTGAGCCCTGACATTGGATAAACAAGTTCAAATACTGCGTGTACTGACACAGTTTCTTCAAAGCAATGAGTGAACTATAATACATACATAAATTTCTTTTAAATTGGGTTAGATGAATTTTCTTTAACATAATCTATAAAACTGATATGTGTCCCTTAACATGTGAAAATTACATGATTTTCAAATAAAACTATTAAAAAACATGTGTTTCTTACATGACAATTTTATAGATTAGGATAGAGGAATTTTTTCCAACCCAGATTTGAAGAAAATTTCTGTCCACACAATATTATGAAATTTGCACCCTTTCTCAAAACACTTTGGAGTACAAGATGCTGACATAATGTATGAAATGCACTCATAATCATCCATGAATCCTAAATTATGTTCTCTTTTGAAATTTGTGTTCGCGTGTTAGATTCGAACCATGTTGAGGCATAGTATAAGATTATATAAGTTAATCTTAATCCAATCAATTTAATTAAATAGGTCAGACCTCTCAATCTTAACATGTTAATTTCGTGTTAAGTTTGCGGGTCGTGTCAAAAATTGTTAGCCCTAAATATTGTGTGTCAAGTTCAGGTCGTGTCGAGACATAAGTATAAGACTATTTAAGTCAATCCTAACCCAATCTATTTAATTAAACGGGTCATACCTCTCAACCCTAATTAACTAATTGTGTGTTAAATTCGTGTCAAATTCGTGAGTCATGTAAAAAATTATTAGTTATAGTCCATACTGTCCCAACAACTTTAGTTTGCCAAAAATATTACTGAGATTTAATATTATCTGACAAACACGTATTCCTCCGTGCAGATTACAATAAATTGTAGCTTCTGAAAATTTGGAGTCATTTCAAATCTGTAGGAAAGGATATATAACATCTACAACATTTTGAAAACACAGAGAACTTACCCTGCACGATTGACCATTGTCCTTTCTCACATGTAACAGGAAAAGAGTAGATAAGGCCAGGCTGGATCCCATAAGACCCATCAGAATAGACTCCCATGGAAACCCATGTTCCCTAAATGATAAAGCCAAGGGACGAAAAATAAGGAAAAATTACAAAAATTATTGCAAAATATAGAAGCAATAAAATCTGCAAGATAGAATGATATATTTTTTTTCTAAGCTAGATGGAATGCTATTTGAGATGAAAAAAAAAAAAAAAAAAAAAAAAAAGAACCTTTGGAGTCCCAAGAACCCAATCACGTATATGATCACAAGCAGCACTTGCAGCAGACAATGCACTTGATAGTTTCCGAGCTTTGATAATGGCTGCACCACGCTGCTGCACAGTGGTGATGAACTCGGCATTTAACCTAAGAAGAACAGAAAAATGGAGATTTGTTAGTGAAGCCAAGTAAATAGCAGAAAAAGGGGGCATAAAGATGTGAAGATTGTTAATATGACTACCAACTCCGAACAGGGTTAAGACAAATTCAAGTATAAAAAATTATTACCACCTAGATCAAAAAACTGGGATCCATTAATGTTGCTACAATAATTTTAGAATCCCAAAGAAACAGGAAAAATAACATAATAAAACAAAGTATACCAAATTAGTTCGACTTAACAAGTCTACATTCACATGGAAAGACGACTAGAAGAAAATCTAAACAGTAGTAAAGAGAAAATCTAAATACATTTAAATCTTACTCTCACATAAAAGAGAAAATTCTTTTTTTCTCTTAGTGTCGTAATAAAAATAACTCAATCACATATAACACTAAGATTTAATGTGGTTTAGCTTAATAAGTTTATATTCACGTTAAATGTTGTTGGTGTCATATGTGATTGAGTTTTGTTTTTTTTTTTTTCGTCTTTTTATGATTCTTTGGAATCCTAAAGATTATTTTGTGACAACATGATTAACTTAGGTAGTTGAGCAGTTAGATATAAGTTGACAACCCCAAAATATTTCCTAAAAGAAAGTATGATCATCAGCACACTTCAACAACATTATGAATTTGACTCAGCAACAGACTATCCCCAATTAATTCAAACATATCAAACCAGAAAACATGTTGGAAATTTTGAGCTACCAATGATCATCAGCAACAAGTTCTCTGACAGGTTTCTCTGCACCACTTGTGGTGACAGTTGCATGGTTGACGTCTGGATATTGAGTTGAAGAGTGATTTCCCCAGATGATTACGTTCTTGACATCACTAACATGAACATTTAGCCTCTCAGAGATTTGGCCTAATGCTCTGTTATGATCAAGTCGTGTAAGACAACTGATGTTCTTCTCTGGGATTGAAGGGGCAAACTCTTTCAAAATGAGTGCATTGGTGTTTGCTGGGTTGGCAACAACTAGCACCTGCATAATAAAAGCAGTTAAAATGCATGAATTTAGATAACAACATCTTTTCCAAAATTTGATTGCAAAGCAACCCTTTAAAAACTTCACCCTTCCAACATCTGTTAGATGAAAATGATATGGTTTGCAGTGAATATATTGTAAGTAAGATGGAAGCAGACTCAAAAATGCATAATCATGTTGTCACCCAAAACATACAAAGAGTCAAAGACAGACAAGGCTTCAGAAGACAAATTTTAGAAGAAAAAAAAATATATCTGATGAAATAGTTTTAAGATGGCAATGGACTCTAGATGAGGTTGCTTAACAGAATTGCTAAGTTAAGCACAAGTTATTCCTTATAGGGTATAACTTGTATACTAAGAAAGCAGTACAGACATTGAGAATGTATCAACAACTGAAGCAGGGGAATGGACAGAGCATGTTAGAAGGCATACTGGAAAAGAATTAAAACTGCAATAAAACCAGTGGAACCATGGAAAGGATTAAGGATAGAGTAATGCAAGAAACAACATTTTTATCTCACAATGCTGATGTGGCAGTCTCAACCAACTCTTGAATCAATCATTATTTTATAAAAAAAAAAAAAACAACCCAAAAGTTGGATAGGATTACCACATCAGCATTATTGGATAAAAATTTAGTTTTTAGTATTTCTCTTAAGAATAAGAAGTCATAGTGAGACACGGAATGAATTGGGACAATATTAAATGCTCATTATAACAGAATATGATGTTAAAGCTAATCTTACTGTCTCCACATATATCATTAGTTCTAAGTTATCTATCTTTCCCAGACCTCAAATATGATATCTTTTGCCAATGCCACATGGATTTCATCTTAATTCACTAATTCCTATCATGTTCTTGGGAGGGCATCTCCTGATATGAAAGGCCTCCTCTTTTAGAAGTTAATAAACATATCCACAATTTGATAATCACTATAATCAACATATATGTGCAACACCTTTCCTTGACTCGTAATATATGCCCAAAATAATTAAACTTAAAATTGATTTCATGCAGGAAATTTGGTATCTCACCTTGCAATCTTCAGCAGCATGCTTCTCTAAGGCTGAAGCCTGAGCCTTATAAATTGACACATTTTTAGACATTACATCCTTCCTTTCCATACCTTCCTTCCTAGGGAATCCGCCGACCATAACAGCAACATTGACACCTTTACAAGCTTCAACAACATCTGTGGTAGCAACCACACCTGTTGAACAGCATTCATGACAAGATTTAAGAAACCTCATGGAAAGCAAATAATTCTATCTACATAGAATTAATTGGAACTCAAGTTAGGAGGAAAGGCATGCCTTTCAGAAGAGGAAAGGCAGCATCAACCAATTCCATTTTCACCCCATTTAAGGCTTCTGCCGCAGGTTCAATATCAAGCAAGTGCAGAATCACTGGTTGATCAGGGCCTAACATGATGCCCCTTGCAACCATTGGAACAATTGCATAGCCTATTTGCCCTGTTGAACAAAATCATAATTTTGAGCTACATATTACTGAGTTATTGCCATGTCAAAAATGGAAATCACCAACTTATATAATCAGCAATAATTTGCTTACTCCTTGACTTGTAACAATAATCATATGGATATAGACCAACTCACTCAATTTTCATTCTTTCCAACTATACATAATCTACGAAAGGGCATTTAGATTCATCTTCAAAGAAAAAGACAGATGCCAGTAGCTGTGTGAGGAATCATATCACAAAACATAGATGCAGAAAAATGAATCAAATACAAACATGATTTCAAATGAATTTTGAGGATTAATTGAAGAAAAAGAATTACATAGTTCCTGTAGTTAGATTTTGACAACAACTGTGACAAAGAAACATCCAGAAAACTTGGACAATTATGCTACCATATAACAACAAATCCAAGAAATTTAACCGATCATTAATTAATGCCAATTAGAGCACTCTCAACCAGCTAGCCAAAATAACCCAAATATTATTTTGGCTTACCAAAATGTTAAAATGGGTCTAAAATGCATTCAGCTAACCAAATTGTTGAAATATTTGGGGAGCACTGGTGACTTACCTAATCTTGTTTTTTCTTGCCTTTTTAAGGAATTAATAAAGAAAGAATACATAAATCCTTGAAAAATAGTATTTAAATGAAATTGTGAAAGTGGATAGCTAAAATGTTGAGCTGGACGTAGGTACTTTGAAAAAATGTGTCTCTAAATTTTTTTTTTAAAAGAAAAAATGTAATTTTTTAACTAAAATAGAAAGCATATTTGCTGAATCGGATGTGAATGCTTTTGACTTCAAAGTCCATGAATGAGAAACCAATAAGTTTATTGGTATGAGTTAAGGATGCCAAAAAGAGAGAGAGAGAGAGAGAAAAAGAACTGGAAGATTAAATATCCACAAGCATACGTACAGCCAAATTTGGATTAAGCATGTTTTCACAAATTTGGAGAAACTGAAGTTTGAAATTTGGAAAAATTGGTTTAAAATTTAGAAATAATACTAAATCAGGATTCAGATATTGAAATTTGGGATATAGTAATATATGCTATTCTAATTCCAAACGAGTCCCAAGGTGATAACAAAACAATTAAAACATTTCCAACAAGGACAAAGAAAAAAATTCAAATAAAAGAAAAATAAACCAAAATTACGAATAAAGGATTGAGCATGCCTGCAGCTCCAGTGACCAGTACTCTTACTGGATCCTTCTCTATGTTTAGGAAGCTCCACATGTGTCTAATAAGCTTCCAAAAGAAAGCTATAGAAAACAACACAACAAGGCCCTTCTGAAGCAATGGAGAATACTCCATTTTCTCAAAAATAAACAGATCCATAACAGTTCCTGGTAGATTTCTACAGAAAATATTCCTATATAATGTATCAATGTATGATAAATTATCATATATATATAATATAATATCAATGAAGACAAGAATCTTAAAGGGCACCTGCAAAACAAGGCATTCAGATACCAAAACAAATTCCACAGGAGATGTAGAAGTATATGGCTATCCAAAGAAAGGAACATATCCTTCCTTTTGCTTTATGTTAAATCTCACTAAATTAAGTTTTTGGGATTAATAGTGCTTTAACATAGTACCAGAGCGTATATTTCAATCTCCGTCATTCACCTCATTTCAACTGTTTATGTTTGAGTCGAGACGTAAAGGGAAGTGTTGAAATATAAATTAAATTATTAAATTTATCCATTTTTATCGGGGCTTTTGAGATGAATTGTGAGATTTAACACTTTCGGAGAACACTAAAGGCAAAAAAAAATATGTCTAGATTTATATTTGGAGATTTCCATAGAATGAAAAACCCACGTCAACCAAGCTGAATGATTGAAAATAATGTTCGAAGGCTATTAGCCATGCCAAGTCATATTGGAGGGGGTGTGAGCACATCATCCTCACAACCAGCATGTCTATTTGTTGTGGTAGGAGCAAAATCCGGAATCAAAGAAAAATGGGTTGAGTCTCTCGTTCAAACCCAACCAAAGTGAGAAAGACAAAAAGACAAAAATAAATAAAAATAAATAAAGAAGAAAAAAGAAAACAAAACAAAAATACACCCAGAAACAGAGAAATAAAAGGCAGTCATTGGCACCAACTACCTTTTTGCTTCAAAAAAAAAAAAAAACCCAATTTTACTAAACCAATCGAAAAACAGTTATACACAAAACCCACATCAAACAAAAACGAATTTTTTGTTCTTGTATTGTTGTTTTTGTTTCTGTTTCTGTCATTTTCTCTGTTCCCTCCATTCTGCACCGTTTGGGTTTGTTTCAATAAATGGTCTTTCTGCTCCTGAAGATAGCACAGAGAGAGAGAGAGAGAGAGTTTGATTTGGGCGTTGATGAATGAACCACTTGATTAATTTCTGGATAATAATGTTCATTATAAAGAATAAAGATCTCATATTGAAAATCATAAATTCAGTCATTTTCTCAGCGACCAAAAAGGCATGCAAACAATATTGAAAATAATTAAAGTCATGCAATGAGAAAAGAATGGTACCCGCAGCGCCAGTGACTAGAACTCTAACTGAGTTTTTCGCCATTGTTGCAAAGAGTGGTTGTAAAGAGATCGAGAAAGTGGTTCTAGTTCTAGAGGAAGAGATAGAGAGAATTGTTCAAATGTATATGGTGGTGCGATAAAGAGAGAGAAAATGCAGACGAGGAAACAGGATCGAAGTGTAACGGCAATCGAGGATAGTGATAAGAGTGATGATTGTGATGATGATGAGACTGCAAAATTTTCAGTTTCAAGAATGTGTCGCCATGCAAATTGGAGTAGAGCTAAACGTCCGCTGAGGTCAGATATTCTGACTTTAAAAAAAAAATTAAATTAAATTGAATATCCTCACTATTGTGAGGGTATTCTGCTAGCACTACTCTGCAAATTGAGGAACCGGCCGTGGAAAAGTTTGTTTGTTACCAAGAACCTTCCACGTTACTTTTTTTTTTTTTTTTTTTTTTTTTTTTTCGGGGCCTTAAATCTGATGGTAAATAGTGACAAGCCATGGCCATGGCGATTTAAGCAATCGCTTAAGGCTCTTAATTAATAATTATATAATTAAAACAAAAAAAAAAGCTCTAATATGGTAAAAATTAATAAATATTATGTAATGTAATTAAGGCCTTCAATTAATAATTGTACAATAAAGGCTTTTTCCAAAAAAAAAAACATTTTAAGAGCATTCTCATCCGGCTCCCTACTATAGGGATATCCTTATAGTAGGGAGCCAAAATAAGGAGCCGGATGTATGTGTTTAGAAAAAATGGCTCTCTAAAGTAGGAAAAACTGATTTTACTCCCTACTTTGAGGATAAAAATATGGAGCCGAATAAGAATGCTCTTAAGGCTCTAAAATGGGGAATAGGAATTTGAAATAAATAGTATCCCGTATCCGGTTAATGTTAAGAATCCCTCTCCCTAAAATAGTAAAAATTAAAATTAAAAAAAAAAAAAAAACTTTCTAATTAAGGCCCCAATTAATATTTGTACAATAAAGGTTCTTTCCAAAAAAACAAATTAAGGCTCTAATATGGTAAAAATTTAATAAATAGTCTAAATTAAGGCCCAAATTATGGTAAAATAAATTAAAAATTGAAAGTCTCCTTATTCACGTTCATAAAAAACCTCAACGTTCATAAATGATTGTAAAGCACCACTTGTTTACTCTTTTTAAAAGCCTTATTTTTACATAAGGATGTTACACTTCATTCTTTAAACTATCTCCCAACCATTTTTTTTGTGAATTCACCATTGAGTTTTTGGAATTCACATGTAAACTTCACAAATTTAATGGTGAATTAATATATCTATTATAGGGAGATGAATGAAATATATGATGAATAATGATTTTTATAATTTATCTTTTTACATTCATGAAAGTCTATCGTGCACAATTTGTTCTCCACTATTCATTTGAATTAAATGCTTAAAAGAATATGAAAAATCTTCAAAGTGCATAAATGTTCATTGTTTTGGTTGTACATGACAAATTGAATTATATTTGGTGAGTCTTCAACATCCAATGTTTTTTTAGCATTATATTCTATTACAAATCACTTTTTATAAATTATTTCTATTTTTCTCTTTATTTTTTCTTTTAGTCTTATTATTTCATGTCTTTGAATCTAGTGATAAAAGTCATTATATATCTAATAAGTTATAAAAAATAAAAATAAATCAACTAAATTTTACAAATAGAAGAAAGTGCTCTAATTTTAAAAATTTTAAACTAAATTCTCATTAATTGTTTTAGTTGTGCATAACAAATATAATTACATCCGGTGAGTCTGCAACATCCAATGTATTTTTAGCATTATATTCTATTACACATCACTCTTTATAAATTATTTCCATTTTTCTCTTTATTTTTTCTTTTAATCTTATTATTTCATGTCTTTGAATCAAGTGATAAAAGTCATTATATATCTAATAAGTTATTAAAAAAAAATTAAACTAAATTTTACAAATAGAAAAAAGTGCTCTAATTGACATAAGAAAAATATAATATAAACATTAAAATAAATATGATTTAATTAATATTTCAATATAGAAAAAATGTCTTATTTAAAACTTGATGCTTTAAACCTCAAAATCTATCAAGCCAGCCTTGTGAATAGTCGATGGCAGTTATCAATTGCGGCATTGTTGGTGGTGTGGATCACTCTAGGTTGAACTTGGTCAAATTACTGGCGGTAGCTAGCTACGGTACCTCACAAGAGCATCAATGTTGTACCATAGGTCATTCGAAACGTGTAAAGAGTGTGTAACTGAGGAAATCAATTACAATCTTCCGAAAAGCCTTTCTTGGCCCAATTGATAACTCTGTATAACTCTAAATATTCGAAGTAAAACTAAAACCTCAAATAAGCTTCTTATTAATAAAATCGGAGCTATTTTTTTATCAATAAAATAAGAACTTATAAATTATAAAGTAATACTTCATGTCCAATTTTTATCTAACTCCTTTACATTTGTTTTAAAAAAATATATATATAAAGGAGTTTGATGATATTAGACAATAAAGTTGGACCTGATGCATTACTCTAAATTAAATCCAACCGGTCAATAATTATTTATATAAATATCAGCATAATTCCTTAAATTCCTCTGAAAGTGTCGTTGTCCATAAAATATTAGTCTAATCTTAATCTCCAAAATTAAGACCTCTACATTCCGTGATTAAAACTACAGATTTACCCCTAGTTTCATGGCCCACCTTACCTTAATCTAATTGGAGGAGCTTGGGGTCCAGACGAGCTGCCAACAAGATTTCCAGAAGGTTATCAAAGCCTCCAAAGAAGGCATGGTCGTGGGTCTCACTAAATGGACTTTAATGGGCCCACTTTTTCTCATTTCATGCATCTTTTAGCCCAAAAGAAAAAGTTTAATGGACCCAAACTTATCCCCAAGTGGTTGTCATGCCCAAAATGAGTCCTTAGGCCCTATGTTAACCCAAAAATTTATTGACATTCAAAAAGTCAATTGGGCCCAAAACTAGCTTCGTAGACCCAATAACTAAGAAAACTGATTTCTCAGGCCCATTTTTATTTCAAAAGGCCGAAAACTTTCTCTATAGGTTCCGTCTACTCCCTAATACCCCATACATAAATTTCAAATTTTATGGACCCAAATTGTATTTTTTTTCTTTCTAATTTATTCATCTAATATATGCGAATATTCTTTTTAGTAGCAAAAAATTCAATTTTAGTGAAATCCACTTCAACCATGGCTTTTAAAAAAATATTTCTTTGAAAAATTCTTATTTTTAATTTTATGGGCTCAATATACAATATTTAGTACTTTTAAACACTTATTCAGTATTTTTTTTATAAAAAAAAAATCATAAATTTCTGAAAATTCACCAAAAAGGATTTAATTACTTATTTTAAATTTTTAAAACAAAATTTATGTTATGAAGAATGTTCTAAACTCCCAAATGGCATTAACTTCCTTTTTTTTTTTCCTTTTTTTTTTGTCTCTTATGGACATATATAAAAATATTTCTCATTAATTCTATAATTATTTTAAATTCCTAAAAATTCTAATTTAACCTCCTGAGAGCTGCTAAAAATAAACTTTTTTTTTTTAATTTAAATAATTATTCCTAAGTCTAGGACAGGTATTAAAAATATAATCTTAATTATAATATAAATATTTATTATTAACATGGAATTTTGAAAGGTCACAAAAGTGGCAATTCTATTTCTATATAACTTAGTAATTGTTGTCAAAAGGGATATGCTAGAATATATACTCAAATCCTTCTTCCATCCTTCTAAATATTACCATCACCATTGGATGGATGAGTCCTATACATGGGACCTACATAAATTCATAGATCCAATGGTGATGGTGACATTTAGAAGGATAAGAGAAGGATTTTGGTAGATATTCTAACATTTTTCTTGTTAAAAAGAGGACTATGAGACTACAACCTATCAATTACTAGAATTTCGGTCCTAATTATCATGCATGATAAAGAACTCATTATTGTTTATGGAAAGAAAGCATAATCATTGTTTATGGAAGTACATAATTTCTTATTAATGTTATTAGGGATATGTGATTTTCACATTTTTTTAATAGCATTAATAAAAAATCATGTGATTCTCACATGCTTTAGAAACACACGTCACTTTATTAAAATGATTTGTAGGAATTAGCTACAAATCAATTTGTAGCTAATTTATGTCCCTTTTTATTTGTATAAATATTACCTTAAAGAAAATTTTATTAAATTGAGAGCTATTTTAGAATGGACAACTTTTGATAGGTCAACACAAGTCATCTTTAAATGGTTTTATTTTCTAAGAATAAAAATAAAATAAAAAATAAAAATTATCCCTTCATGTTTTTAGGAATTAAGTTAAATGGTTTTATTTTCCTAAGACTAAGTTAAATGGTTTGTAGGAATTAGCTACAAACCAGTTTATAATTAATTTATGTCCCTTCATGTGCTCATATGAATAACAATTGACTCTTCCAGGTTTGGAGGATTCTTTAAGTAATTACAAAGTAACTTGAGAGCTATAACCATAAGCAGGATAATTTTTTATTATTATTATTCTTAGAAAATAAAACCATTTAACTTATGACCTGTGTTGCCCTATCAAAATTGTTGTCATTCTAAAATAGCTCTCAATTTAATTAAGGATTATGTCTTTTGGAAGGGCGAATATACGTCGGTTCATATGGAATAATAATTGTACCCTCCGATGGGGGTTGTGGTGTGTGTGGTTTGTGTGTGAATTGAGTTCTGATGTTGGTATGAATTATGTCTAGGTGTGTGGGTGGTTGTGTTGTGGTGAGTAAGCGTGTGGTGTTGAAGTTGGGGCGTGTGGGTGTGTGGAGTTGTGGTGGTCGAGGTGGGTTGTGGTAGTGGGGTGGGCTGAAGATAGGTGTGTTGTGTTTTTAGGAAAATGCTATAGCACTTACCCATGTCCTTCTCCCATTTTATTACTGTTTCAAAATTACCATTGGATCTGTGGTCCCCATGTGTACACAATCATGGGGACCACAGATCCAATGGTAATGGTAATATTTAGAAGAATGAGAGAATGATTTGGGTAGATATTCTAGTATTTCCCTTTTTTTTATTCTTAGAAAATAAAACCATTTAACTTATGACCTGTGTTGCCCTATCAAAAGTTGTCATTCTAAAATAGCTCTCAATTTAATAAAATTTTCTTTAAGGCAATATTTATACAAATAACAAACTATCTTCATGAGTGTTGACAAATTCTTATAAGGATTACTCATTTGGAAGCTTATAAACCTAACGAGAGGACACGATTTAGTTTCCTAATTAAGAAAAAAATCAACTTAACTTATGATTTAGGAAAAATTTGAGATAAATCCCTTAGTCAACGCTCCGTTTTAAATAACACTTCAAGATTTTTTTATTTTTTATTTTTGTTTTAATTGTCCTTCACGGATTTGAAATGGGTACTTTTGTTACTTTTGTAACAATTCAAGGAAAAACACTAGCAAAATATACTCTATCATCCTTAAATGACTTTTTTAAAATTACTTATAAAGTACAGTTTCACATAGTAAGTAAGCAATGTAGGACTAGCACCCATAAGTATCTTTATAAACTACACACTCTATGTGTATTACTCATCTTTTCAATATGAGACTGGAGTGTAACAATCTCTCCCTTTAAACCGTTAATGCAATCGTCATGGCCACATCGTGCAATGCTGACAATACCACATGACACATTATTAGATGGCTCTTATACAATTTGTAACGACCTACGAAAAAATGTTATTCACATATCCGTTGTCAACTTCAAAGGACTACTCAATTTGGAGCTTCCCTAAAGAGTATATAAAGCACAGTTTCACCTAATAAGTAAGAAATATGAGACTAATTAGCACTCGTAAGTGTCTTTATAAGCCACTCATTTTATGTGTGCTACTCATATTCTCAATATAGGATCAGGGTGTTACAGCTTTTTCGGCCAAAATTACGCCGTATGCGAACCAGCTGTCGTCCAGATTTGGATTTGCTTCTAGCCTTTCTAGATTTTGATCTGCCCCCGCCAGAGTTCCTGTCTTGTACTCTACCTCTTGTCTCGAGGTTTAGGGCTGCACCAGAAGTCGAGGTTTCACTGGCGACTTTTCTCTGAACTGCCTCGCTTAGAATTTAATCTCGTATGTCTTCATAACTGAGCTTGCTCTTCTTTGCAGAATTGCTTACAACCATCCGCACAACTTTTCAGCTATTTGGCAACGACGCCAACACAATCAAAGCACAAATCTTATCATCAAAATCAATATTTACTGAGGTAATTGATTTGTGTTGGTATTAAACTTATTGAGATTATGCGCTATCGAGGTTCCTTCAGCCATCTTTAGATTGAACAACTTCTTTATCAGGTGAGCCTTGTTGTTTGCCAACGGTTTCTTATACATACTTGACAAAGCCGCCATCAGACCTGCAGTGGTCTTTTCCTTTACAACATTGTGTGCTACAGATCTTGACAATGATAACCTGATAACTGCCAGGGCCTTTTGATCAAGTAGGGCCTAATCATTATTGTACATATTGTTTGGTTGCTTCCCTAAAAGAGGCAGATGTAGATCCTTCCCATAAAGTACATCTTAGATCTACATTTTTCAATATGCAAAATCTGTGCCATCAAATTTTTCGATTCTTTCTGCTTATCCATCTTCTCCTGCCATCGCTCTCACTCGAACCAAAAGCTCTGATACCAATTGTTAGGAAATATATCTTATTTTCTTAAGACCTGTGAGATGCGAATAATAAGAAGAAAGCAAAAAACAATCATACACAACACTAAGATTTAAGTGGTTTGGCTTAACAAGTTTACATCCACTGTTGGAGACGACCCGGAGAAATTCACTATCAAAAGATGGAGTACAAAAAGTAATAGGGAGAAAAAACACTCAAAGCCTAAAGCCTCAATACACCCGTATCTCACCCTCATATAAAAGAGGAAAAAATAACAATTGAAATTCTGCAGTTTCTTTTTTCTCCCTACACACTACATCATGCATTTTCTACCTCTCTTTTTTCTCTCTCCCTTTCTTTCCCCTCTCCTTTTTGTTGCACTGTCGTGGCTCCTTGTGTCTAGTATAAAGGGCTGATGAATAGCCCCTTAAATAACACACCAAGTCGGCTGAAACAATCCAAGTCTATACTTGGGTAAGAGTAGGACAACAAAGCCAAAATAAACAAGGAAAAACACCTAGAATGGGAAAAGGAGAGACCATGGTGAGACCCATGCAAAGACTTGATGAACCAAGTCACACAGCACGTTAACAGTAAGAAGGTTAAGAATGAATAAATATGGCTTAGGGTCGAGTTCTAGGGTTTTAGGCTCTCAAAGTAGAGTTTTTGACAAGTTATGATCGATTCTGCAATAATGGGATCGATCCTAGAGGATTTGAGGTGGCATGATCGTTCCTGTCCTTTGGAGGATCGATCATCCTCCTAATTTTTTTTTTTTAGAAAGGATCAAAACATTAAACAAAACATCTTTTCTTCATGAACTATTTTTAGTTTAAAAGAATTTATATTTTAAAAAATGAATTTAAATTTCGGGATATTACATCAGTTCTTAAACGTTCAATGAGTAAACCCTTAGACCGTTGGATAATAGTACATCAAACGTTCGATGTTGTATATCAAACGTTCGATAGTGTCTGAAAAAATAATTTTTTGTAGGGGACCAGCAGCTTGCCCCCTTCCCTATAAATAGAACCCTCTTCCTTTAGAAAACCTATCACTTCGCCCCAAGGCTTTCAGAACCCTAGTTTAAGAGTGAGGGAGTGTAATGCTCCAAAATAATTAAAAGCTAAATTTTATAAATATTTGACAAAAGATTTATTTAAATACTTTTCTGATTGTGTTAATCATTTAAATAACTTTTTAATCAAAAAATGTAATCATCAAACATTCAATGATGATCATTAAACATTCAATCTTGGAAAGTACAGACACAAACTCCGTAAAGCCTGCACAATGCTCAGAATGTATCAGTACGAACATCAAACGTTTGATACTTTTATGAAATGTTCGATGTGTTTTTATCAGATATTTGATACTTTCACCAAACGTTTGAAGAGGAACCCTAGATTCTCTGATATAAATAGATCAAACGTTTGATATTGTATATCAAACATTCGATCATTTCCAAAAATGAATTTTTATGTAGGGAATCGGTTTAATACCCCCACTTCCCTATAAATTAATATCATCTCATTCCCCTTAGAAAATGACTTAGGGTCGAGCCAAAACCACCATAAATCATTTGTTAAGGCTTGAGGAGAATTTTCTAAGGGAAAGTTCTCATTTGCAAGAAATTATATTCTTCAAGGGTAATTTTCAAATCCTTACTCTTATTATGTTGTATTTTACTGTTTTAAAACTAGTTAAGGTTATGTTTATGCTTTCAAATTATGTCATAGTAATTCAAAGGCTTTTATGAGGACTTTCCAAAATGTTTTAATAAAATGAATTACTTTATATTTTATCTCTTTAAAAGTGTGTTATCTATGTTCTTTAATGATTGTTTAATGTTGTTAGATGATGTTTTAAGTCTAGAAATAGTTGTAGGTAGGTTTGATAGAAGTTTATTGATTTTCATGCATTTTGGACATTCATCAAACGTTCCACTATTCTTGATCAAACGTTCGATCTTCAAGGATCAAATGTTTGATAATCGTGTCAAACGTTCGATGATGACCAAAAATGTCAAATTAGAGATTTTTAAGACAAAGAACACACAATGATTCACAATTAGTAAGGGATTACGTTCTTAGCATATTGTCGGGTCATTTTACAGTTATTAAAGGATTTGCAAAATGTTTGAAGTATCGGATGAACAATCGAGGTAAGTGTTTTAATTGAGTAAAGAAGATTGTAATTTTCTAAAAGTGGGATATGCCAAATGATTGAGCACAATGTTCTATGTGATTTACTTTATCATTTTATGATAAGATGATATTTGATTATATATCCTTTATTTTTGAATAAATGGACAATACTTGCATCGTATGACATGGTTGCACCGTCTCACAACAGAATAATGGCTATGGGCTTACTATTATTACGGGTTGATTTTATGGTTAAATAGTGTTATTTTATGAAGATGGTCTTGGATCCAATAGTTTAATTTGTGACAACGCACCATTCATTAAGTGGGTCACCAGTTACGGCTTAGTTAGTTAGTGTGGGCCACCCGAGGTCGGACTCGGTCGGACTATTAGTATAAGACGGTACGTTCGTGCAATGTCCGGGGCATTAGAATTGTACCAAATGTCCTTTTAGATGCGCTAACCCTATTGAGAGGGGGTAATGTCTCAGATAGACCATATTGTTAACATATGACTATTTATATAGTATTCATGAAGTATATTTCTGCATTTAAGAATAAGAGTTTAATCATCGAGATTATGTCCCACTTTTTAAATTAAACACCATTTTTATTAAATGGTATAATAACGAGGATTAGACCCGCTATTTGAGAAAACATCACGTGAAGTTCTTAATAACCTTTTTATTTATTTTATACCTCACAGCTTTCAAAATAATTTGCTTACTAAGTCAGCTAACTTACTCAGTTACTTTTCCTTTTTTTTTTTTCATAAAATGCCTCGGTATTTTACAAAACCCTCATGAATTTGATTAGTTCGGATTCGCACCAAGATTATTGTTTCAGAATAGCAGTTATTATATTCAGGTTTGATCTTTTAGATATAAAGCTCTATACCTATGTTTAATGATATTAGAATTATTTACTCAGATCAATATTCCGCTGAAAACTCTGATAAGGGTTAAAATAGGAAATTTAAACAGTTACAAATTAATTGTTTTAAATACCCTATGGACGTTATACTCCAATTTATTCTTTCTTCAATAGATAAACTTGTGTATAAGGTGATTTTCAAGCTAGTGTTTTACCTATTCTTCCCTAATGATGAGAATAGAGATATCCATGAGTCTTAATTTAATAATAAAGGCTGGAAGGCGAACTATAAATTTAACTGCAAGTTAGCTAAATTCTTGGGGCGATACAGAGAGAGATTTTTTTAGGGAAAAGCTCTCCTTTGAGAAGATTATTCTCCTCAAGGTAACCTTTGAAACCTACACCCTTTCTTTGTGTTTTATTTCACTACTTACATTATTACTAAGCATGTTTTGACTTTTAAAGTAGATTAGAATTTAAAACCATTTATGTGTTAAATTTTCAAGTAGTTTTTATTAGAGAAAAATATAAAAAAGCCTCACATACTGACAACCTAATTGAAATGAGCTCCCTAAAATAACAAGTGGTATATGTCGACCCCGCAAACTATCAATATGGTATAAAAAAAGATATTTTCAAATTTTTTTTTCCCCTAAAAACCCTTAGTTTTTTAATAAAAAATAATAAACTTCAACTTTTTTAAAATTTTTTTTTTATTAAAAAAAAAAGAATTTGGGTTGGATTGGCCACCCCAAAACACACCAAAAAAAAAAAAAAGGCCTGGGTGGCCCATCCCACCACCAAAGCCATGGAGGGTGCCTCGCAAGCCACCCCGGCTAATGGGGTGGTTCGCAAGCCACCCCCAAACCGGTTGGGGGTGGCTCGCGGCCACCCCCCATGGCCTAGGGGGCTCAAGCCACCCCCCTGGCTTGGGTGGCTCGCAAGCTACCCCCAAATTAGTTGGGGGTGACAGTTTTGGGTTGCTCACAGCCACCCCTCATGGGCTGGGAGTGGTTTGCAAACCACCTGCAGGCCATAGGGGTGGCCGCGAGCCACCTCCCATGGCTTTGGGGGTGGCCGATCCACCACATGGATGGATGCCAGCCACCCCAGGCGCTTTTTTTTTTTTTTGGTACTGTTTTGGGGGTGGCCGATCCACCCCATGGGGTGGATCAGCCACCCCAAATCTTTTTTTTTTTAATAAAAAAAGGTTAAAGTTTATTTTTTTTATTAACAAACTAAGGATATTTTAGGAAAAAAATTTGAAAATGAGTTTTTTTTTTTTATACGAATTAGTAGTTTGTGGGATCGACATATACCACTTGTCATTTCGGGGGGCTCATTTCAATTAGGCTGTCAGTACATGAGGCTTTTTTATATTTTTCCCTTTTTATTAAATGCATGACCTTGTGTTTTACCTCTAAAACATGTTTATTATGTTATTGGAAACTGTTTTACACTTAGGTTTAGTCATATTAAAGTTTTGAGTAGTTTTAGCAATTTTTATGCATTCTGGTCATTATCAAATATTCCACTATTATAAGACAAACATTTGGTCCTCAAGAGCAAACGTTCGACTTAGAGTGTCAAACATTCGACAGTAACCAAAAATGCCTAATTAGGATTTTTAGGAGAGATTAACACATATGTCCTATGGTTAATGGTTTACAACATTCTTAGCATATTGTTGGGTTATTTTGTAGTAACGAGTTTACGAGATGTCCGGAGAATCAGATGAGCGTTGAAGGTAAGTAAATAACTGAGTATGAAATTGCATTAGTTAAAAGTGTGATATGCCAGTTGACTGAGCACGTTCTCTTTTATGTTATGAGCTTATAATTTTAATAACATGATAACTATTGCTCCCAAAAGATTAATTGCTTATATATTCATATTTTTGAAATAATAAACAATACTTGCATGATATGTTATGGTATACTGGTATGTGTGATAGAATGGCCACATGCTTACTATTATTACAAGTTAATCTTATGGTCAAATTATTTATTGATGTTATATGAGCCTTAGATTCAATGGTTATAGTTTGTGACTGGCGCATCATTCTTCGAGTGGAGTCACTGTTACGGCTTTGCTAGTAATGTGGGCTATCTAAGGTTGGATTGCTAGTATAAGATAGTATATTTGTGCAATGTCTGGGGCATCGATGTTGTATCGGATGTTCTTTAAAAAACGCGCAAACCCTATTGAAAGAGGGAAATGTCTTGGGTAGATCATGTTGTTAACATACAACCTAATTCATATTATATGTACAACATATTTCCTGCATTAAAACCTAAATGTTAGATTGCTGGGATCATGCTGTTTTTTCAAAATAAATATCGTACTTTTCTATGGCATAGTAATGGATGTCGAGTACACCATTTATGTAAAAATCATGTTAATTTACAGTTTCTTTGGGAACTTATTCATAAAACAGTTTCACACCATTTACGTACTAAGTCGATGGACTTACTCAGTTATCTTCCCTTTCCTGTACAACCTCGAGGGATTCAATTGCTTATGGGATATGTCACCGTGATGAAGATGCTAGGCAAGCAGTTCATATACTCAGGTTTGGTTTTATAGTTGTAAAGCTTTATGTCCTTATTTATTAATGATAGAATTGTTATTAAATGATTTATTGTTAATCAACTCATATCAATTATTTCGTTGTTTAATTTGATGAATAGTTACAAGTAACAGATTCAGTTAATGATCAGTTAACTGATTTGGATACCTTATAGGAAAATTACTTCATATTAGTTAAATTAATTGACTTAATCTAAAAGATTTTGATGATTTTTAAGTTGATGTTTTACAGATTCTCTTTTCAAGAGAATAAAGGTATTCCTAAGTTTTAATTCGAGCGGTTTAAGGCTGGGAGATGAATCACGAAATTAATTACAAGTTAATTTCTTAGAGCGTTACACCTAGGACCTAAAAACTAACAAAACAGGGTAAGATTGATCTTGGAATGGCTGAAATCGATCTTGCTGAGGGAAGATCTGTAATGGCCTAGGGAAAAGCACTAGCCACATCTGCCCTAGTCACCCAAAAGACTAGTCAATTTTAGGATTTTCCTAAAAACACTTATAAAGCCCAGTTTTCACCTAGAACTAGGTGATGTTGGGACTCACACTCATGACTCTCTTTATAAATCACCCACTCTATGTGGGTTATTTCTTATCTTCCCAATATGAGACCAGGATGTTACAAACTCCCCCTCTTAAACTCCTGACGTCCTCGTCAGCAGCTACGTCATGCAGTGCTCCAAGGCACATGCCCTGGCGTTACTAGGTGGCTCTGATTACATCCTATAACAGCCCAGAAAAAAGCGCTACCACATCTGCGCTATCACCCCAAAATGACTAGCCAGTTTTGGAGTTTTCCTTAGAATCACTTATAAAGCCCAGTTTCACCTAGTAACTAGGCGATGTAGGACTCAACACTCATGACTCTCTTATAAATCACCTACTCTATTTGACTATTTCTCATCTCCCAATATGGGATCGGGGTTTACAAATTCCCCCTCTTAAACTCTTGACGTCCTCGTCAAGTCCACTCATGCAGTGTTCCAGTAACCCATGGCCTGGCGTTACTACTATGGCTCTGATACCATTTTGTAATGGCACAGGAAAGCGCTAGCCACATGTGCACTATCACCCCAAAAGGACTAGTTAATTTTGGGGATTTTCTAGAATCACTTATAAAGCACAGTTCACTTAGTAACTAGGCGATGTGGGACTCAACACTCATGACTCTCTTTATAAAATCACCCACTCTATGTAGGTTATTTCTCATCTCCCAATATATACCAGGGACTAGTCCTTTTGGTTATAGTGCAGATGTAGCTCTTTTCCCTGGCCATTAAAAGATTATCAGAGCCACCTAGTAACGCTAGGCCATGTGGTACTGGAACACTGCATGACGTGCCCTGAGCGAGACGTCAGGAGGTTTAAGAGGGGGAGTTTGTAAAACACCCGATCCCATATGGGGAGAATGAGAAATAGCCCACATAGAGTGGGTGATTTATAAAAATATTTCGAATGGGAGTTTTTAAGTCCCCATCGTCCTAGTTTGCTATTAACTTAGCGCTTATAATCGGTACAATCCCAAGAAAAGGCACACCAAGAGAATTACTAGCCGTTTTTTTCTGTGATATCACAGGATTGTCTTCGTTGAAGCACATTCACTCAGGGAGTGGCGCCATTATAGAAGAATACAAATACTCTAGGATCATTGTGGGTACGACGATCCAACCCTTCGCTTGGTCTAGTTCCAATACCGGCAATCACTCTTGTACACCAACACCAATTACCTTTAATTTCTAACAGGTGATAAGAGGGATAAACCTTTCCCTCACACATATTTCTAAAGCGTGAATAAATCAACACAATATTGGGGGAAGTGTCTAGTCTTGTCACTCTATGTCTTGGCACGATGAGGAGACAGAGAGAGCACATGAAGCTCTCTGTTGGGATTCGTGAGCGTAAGAAGAACAGAGAGATGAGAGAAAGAGGAGAAAAGCGTCATAACCCTCCTTTAATCCTCAAGTGATTCGATGATCACAATGTACGACAGAGAACGGTAAGAACATCTGCGAGTTTCCACTGTGATCATTACATAGACATGCAAATGAATGAAATGTATTGAAACCCAGCCCTGGAGAGACGAATGATGAGACGAGACTATGTGACCAGAGAAGAATTAATTACATTATTAACATGCAATATATTGATATGAGAATATGATATAAGGACCAAGATTGCAATGTATATGAATTACCTTTCTTACTCCCGCATTCGAATAGTGATAAAGCTTTCTCAACCTGAGCAAGTGATTTTCATAAGCCTGGGCTGACAGAACAATCATTCAGCCCAGGCTGGTTATTGGTTAATTAATATATAATTTAATAAATAAATAAAATTATTTTTTTATAATTATGGGGGTCATAGAAATATTATTATGTAATTATAAAATGTCTGAGTTGGATATGAGCTGTTCATTCAGGGCCCAGGGTTGATGGTTAGAATTTTATCTCTTTGGATTAAACTTCATGGCGCGACGCCGGATGTGGAAAGACACTATTGATCTTATACCATGGTGAGGAAAGATTTTAGGACCTATGTAGTTAAACTCATAGATCTACAACAAGTTATAGTTTAAGAGTGGGAACATGAAACCCATTCCTTACCCCCCAAAGTATGAAGATAACATCACTATGATAAATTCAGCCCACCAATTATAAAATACAAGTATTGACAATTTAGATGTCACCACCCTCATAAAAGTTCTACCAAGATGAGTACTCTAGAATGTAGTATCGACACAACGTCGCTTATCAAGATTTTAATCCAATTCTTATCTCGTATGCACGATTTATTAAAATATCAAAAACCGAAGGGGTAGCCAAGTTCCCATAATCTGGGGGTCCTAATAGCAACGGAGAGTCTGAGGCCGTCACCCCCAGGTTCTCCGACGTCTAAGTGCTAGTGTTTTATTGGGGAACATAGTTACCAAACCAACACCCTCCATAGACGCCTTATGTTTTTGGCGATTTGGGGTGCTAGGCTTCTCCTCAACTCTACTAGCACCACATATTTGTGATGGACTCAGGGATTCGCCAAGATGTACCCGCACATATATGAACGACATTGTATGAAAAAAAGGCGTTTGGGGCCGCGGCCACCTATAACCGAACCCACGAAAATTTTATTAGAAGACATTTTCAAGCCATGCTTCAATGCGTGGGTTGGTGCATGGTGAGAAGAAAAAAAATAAAAAGAAGAAGATAAATGGATTTAAGTGGACAGAAATAATTGGATTAAAAAGGACAAAGCAAGCATTTGTTTTTCTATTGATTTGGAGTTTTTCTTGCCTACTTCATTTGAAGTTGGAGAGAATTGAAAGTCTTTTCGTGTCAAAAGAAAATATGGTATGTCGATGCACGCAGCCACCCCCAGACGTGAAAGATGCCGCACACGCGTGGGATAGTGCTCAGGAGAGTTCTGAATTGGTTTGTGTTTTTATTAGAAGAACTGCTATGTCCACGCGCGCTCGCAGATCGACAGCCCATGAGGAGGTTTTGCTTTGGCTTTATTCCTTGTATCAGTCTCTTGGCCACTCTACGTCTTAATTTTTTGGCCTTGTTATTTTATTCGCATTGGTTGATGAACTTCACTCTATCCCCAGTTGATTTCTGAGCTGCACAATGATGTAATTGGTGCGAGATGTGGTCACTATCCCACCTAGAGCTATTATTCCTAACCCCGCCTAAGGCGCATTAGGTTGAGAGGTGTGGCAGGCCTAACTTTTTATTATCTTATACTATTCGGTCTCATATGTGTGTTGGGGGTTCTTATTCAACCTACCCCCTACCACCCCCTGAGGATCACAAAAATTTTGGGGGGTCGACCACATTCCCTCTAAAACTCCAATTTGTTAGAAGGGTAGTTGGGTTCACCATCCGACCCATTGAGAGCCCTTTTTAATTCATTATATTGTTGTGTGGTGTATATCAAATCCCGTTTACCATCCCTCTACTCCATTCGAGAGGAGAGTCTAGTGCTACGCTCAACCGATCCAAATTGATGTCTGTGCACACAATATTGGGGTCTATTATCAGCCACACCCTCAAAAAGTTCATTTGTATCCTTATTTTTTTTCTAGAGTTTTATATTTTCCCTTTAATATTTTTTTAACTATTGTTTTTTAAATTATTAATTAATATCATACATATTATAAATAATTGATATTCATAGTGACATAAAATATTATAATACCCAAAAATGTTCTAAAGTCCGGCAAGGAAGACGGCTGGAGAGGACGAGTGGCACATTTAAAATGGTCGTAAATACGTAGTGTCACAGGAAGAAGATATATCCCGACACATATTAGATCGATATATAGTCGAGGCGTCCCTGAAAGAGGCATAGTAAAAGTGAGTTTTTACTTTATTCAATTACCTCGAAGACTCTTGTTATAAAGGCAAGTTTCCCGAAAAATTAAAAGCCTTGGTAATAAAATAGTACACGGTGCTTTCAAAATAAATATATTTACATATTTTACTTTATAATCATATCCCTATATACATCAGTTATCACCACTAGATAATTAGTAGTAAACAATTTCAATTTATTTTTTTTCACCATCATAGAATTTTCACCCAGAAGGAGAAAGGAGCCAAAAATAGTCGATTTGGGGCCCTTGGGGGTGGCCGAACCACCCCCATGGGCCATGGGGGTGGTTTGGCCACTCCCATTCTGGCAGATGGGGTAGTTCGGCCCACCCCATTTGGGCCCTTGGGGGTGGTCAACCACCCCCATTCCGGCCAAAAATGGGGGTGGTTCAGCCACCCCAAACCACCCCTTTAGCCAAATGGGGGTGGCTCAGGCCACCCCCAAACCCATTGGGGGTGGTTTCGGCCACCCTCATTTGGGGCCTTGGGGGTGGCTCACCACCCCCATTCTGGCCAGATAGGTGGGTTGGCCCCCCGAACCACCCCTTTGGCCAAATAGGGTGGCTCGGCACCCCCATTTCGGCCAGATGGGGTGGTTCAGCCACCCCGAACACCCCCTTGGCCAAATGGGGGTGGCCCGAGCCACCCCCAAACCCTTTGGGGGTGGGTTTCGGCCACCTCCATTTGGGCCCTTGGGGGTGCCGAAACCCCCACGGGCCATGGGGGTGGCTCGCCCACCATTCTGGCCAATGGGTTGGCTACGGCCACCCCAAATTTCCTTTTTTTTTTTTTTTCCTAATTTACTATTTTTTTTTAAAAAAAATATTAGGAAAATACCCAAAATGTCCTTAATTCCGTCAGTGAAGACGGCTGAGATTGACGGAGTGGCGACATTTAAAATTCTTAAAACTTTGAGGGAGTATATTGTCACTTTTTAAAATTCGGTGGCCGAATTACAAAAGTGAGTATACTTTAGGTGGGTAAAGTGCATTTTCCCTAAAAATAAAATCCTTTTTAAAATACACGTGCTTTCAAAATAAATTTTATACACGTAAAGAGAAGTGTAGAGGAGAGAAGAGCTCAAAACTAGTGATTTTTGTTAGTGCCAAAGGGACGTTCGAGAGTGATTGGATTGCGTGCTAGGGGCTCGAAATGACCCAAAACAGAAGCTAGATCGGCCTGGGATCGATCCTGATCCCTTCAAGATCGACCTCAGCCCAAGAGGATCAATCCCAGCCCAGCCCTTAGGATCAATCCTAGTCCCCTCAGTATCGATCCTAAGTCTTTTAGGATCGATCCCAGACAGTCTTGATTGATCTTAGATGTAACGCCCCAAGCTATTAATTAACTTGTAATTAATTATGTGATTTGCTTCCCAGCCTTAAACCACTCAAATTAAGACTCATAGATACTTTTATTCTCTTGGAAGGAAAATTTGTAAAACATCGGCTTAAGAATAATCATCAGAATCCTCCGGATTAAGATAATTAATTTAACTAACCCGAAGTAATTGCCTATAGGGTATCCACATCAGCTAACTAGTAACTGATTGAATCAACTACTTGTAACTATTCATCAGAGTAAACAACGGCATAATTAATCTGAGTTTACTAATTAATAAATTAATCTATCATCAAATAATAGATACGTAGATTCCAAACAGACATTACTATAAACATCATATTCAAACCTGAGAATACGGGCTATTCGCTTGGCTTCTTCATCCCAGCGAATCACCTTGCAACATCCTGTATTCCTAATAAGGGAGGGTAAAATATCGGAGTGTTTTAGAGGCAAAATAATAATTGAGTAAGTCGACTGACTTGGTAAATAAAAACGGTATGAACTGTTTATGTAATGAACTTCTTCATAATTTGTAAAATAGTATGGATTCTTTTAAATAAATGGAGTATTCTATTTCTGTCATTATGTCGTTGAAAAACTATGGTTTCGTTTTGAAGAAATTTGATATAAATGCAGTGATTAGATACCTATATTTTAATGCACGAAATATGTTGTAAATATATGTATAGTCATATGTTAACAATATGGTCTACCTGAGATATTAACCCTTTCTTAGTAAGGTTTGCGTGTCCTGAAGGATTTCTGGTATAATTTTAGTGCCCCGGACATTGCACAAACGTACCGTCTTATACTAGCAGTCCGATCTCGAGTGGCCCACACTGACTAGTAAAACTGTAACAATGACTTCACTCGAAGAATGGTGCGCTAATTACAAAACTATAACCAATGGATCAACGGTACACACACAATAATAAATAACTAGACCATAGGATTAACTTGTAATAATGGTAGCTCATGGCCATTGTTCTGCTCAAGACGGTGTACCATGTCATATAATGCAAGTATTATTCATTTATTTCAAAAATAGAAATATATAAGCAGTTAACCTCAAAGCAAATGAAACATTTCATAAAATTGTAAGCTTATAACATAAAAGAGAGCGTGCTCAATTTGCTGATATATCGCACTTCTTAATAAGTGCAGTTTTATACTCAGTTAATTACTTACCTTAAACACTCCTTCGAAACTTGAGACATCTTGTGATCACTAGGAAATGTATCCAAAATATACTGAGGGTGATACTCTAACTCATAAAACCCTAACTATGCAGAATCTATCATGAAAATCATAATGTTGTACATTCTGGTCAGCACACGAACGTATGTGTTATAGACAGAAACATATGTGCATGAACGTATGTGTCAGAGACACGAACATATGTGTATTTATAGGAATGTTTGTGTGTTACCCAGAATGCTCGAAAATTGAAGAAAACACCTTAAACTTAATGCTATCCAAATATAAACTTTAGAATAACTACATGAAATCAAAACAAGGCATTTCATGAAATAAAACAAAATAGTATACGTACATCTTTTAAGTTCTTTTAAAAACCTAATAAACGAGTGTAAAATCTTTGTAAGTATAAAACTTTTTGAAAGCCTTGTAAAATATATGATAATTAAGCATGATATGTAATAATGTAAACATTTTTTTGAGTAAACAAACAAGGGTTAAGAAATTACCCTCTCTAGAAGAATGAAACCTTAACAGTATAAGTGTATAAGCAGGGCGGTTATTGACCGCTTATAACTGGAGAACCGAATAACCAGAAATAATCACAATCGGATAACCGGATAACTGCCTAGGCCAGTTGCAGTTACCAGTTATAGGTTTTGAAAAAACCGGTTAATAACCGGGGTAACTGGTTTTATATATATATATATAGAGGGTATGAAATAAATTTCATATCCTGTTGCACCCAGCTGGTTTCTATTTTTAATCTGCTTAACCAAATCATTGTTACATAAACAAAATTCAAAAGCTGCCATGCATACAAAAGCTTAACCCCATGTCATGCCACCATTTGACCAGTTCCAATTTTCAAAAAACAAAAGAGCGTCATGTCCTTGTTATTCGTTTCTTTTCTTCTCATTGAGCTTTTCGGCTTTGTTAAACCTGATGCTGATCATGATCAGGTCGCACCGGAGAATATATATTTTTATGTTTTTTTTTTCTTTTAATTTCATGTGTTATTTTTATGTTATTTCTATTTTATAGAAGTATAAAGTAGCTCTAAAAATAACCAAAAAATGAGTTTAAAATAGCCCAAAAAGAGGTTTAAAAAATTAAAAGAGAGTCCAAAAGGTCAATTATTTGAAAACCGATTACCGGTTAGTAACTGATTTCAACCGGTTTAAAATCGGTTATTGGCAACCACAACCGGCCTACCGATTGCGGTTGTTAAAAATGAAATAACCAGGGACCTTGATTGCAGTTGCGGTTTGTAGGGAATAATCGCAACCGCAATCGGTTGTACACCCATACTCAAGAACTTCCATTTTTCTTCAAAGATTTCCTTTCACACTCTCATACACTCACAAAACTGACTTAGATAGAGTAGGATCGTGTCTGAAGGTGAGAGGGGTGGGGTGTATTTATAGAGGAATCCATTTAGTTAAAAATTGTTGGGTAAAATCACGTTTTGTGCTTTACATGAACGTATGTGTACTAGTCACGAACGTTCGTGTGTACTTTCTTGACACACATGCAGAGTGCGTTACCTGTTGCGCGCAGAGATGAACAATGCTACACGACACATGCTCGAACATATGTTATTTTAAACAGACGTATGTGTGTACTGTGTAAACAAACGTTCTTGGCTTTACACGAACTTATGTTTGTGCCAGAAAACCCTAAAAATTTTATGTCAATGCTTTAAAAGTTTTTGGGGTATTACACTAGAACCCTTAGGATTGATCTTGACTGCCCTGAAAGCTTGATTTAGGGTTTTCAAGATGCGTTTTAGGTTTCTAAATATGTTTAGGGTATGTAATTAGTGTTTGGCTAATCTTAGGGTTTAAATTGCAGATCATGGAGTTAGATCTTTCAGTATGTCGTGAATTGTGAAAAACTCAATACAATAACTAGGGTTTTAACGGTATACCCAAAAAAACCTCAAACAAGTAGCAAAATATCAAAACAACAACAACACATGCAACATAAGATATAAGACAATATCAATACATAAACCTGAAGTTCTAGTTTAACATGCCTACCATAATTATCAATGTTGAGAATTGGGCCAAGAAGATATATATATATATATATATATAGAGGCCCATATCCCATCCTATTGATTCGGTGAACGCGTGAAAGGCCCAAGCCTGCATGAGAGTCGACCGAAGTTGCAAGGTTCGGTTGACTCTGCGAAGAGCTGTGATCACTCAGGTTCGGTTTTCAAACTGAGAGATATAATAAACCTTGATGAAGAAAGGACAAGGTTCATCAAGACTTGCATTTAAGGCAGCCGACCTCGAATGCCACCCATGCGTATTTCCAAGACATACCAGCTCCAAGGATGCGATTGATGTGATTTACAAGCAGAGGTTCATAAGACATGGACTAGTATATGCATGACACTGGGATGGGTCTTTATTGGCCAGCATAGGTCTAGAAGAAAAGGGGGAGCTTAAGGCCCCACTATAGAGGCTCATTAAATGAGCCTCGGGGAGTCTGCCACCATATACAAAGGGGAGAGAAGCTCGTTTGCAAGGTAAGTAACACAACCCAAAAAATATCCTAAGTCTCATTTGCTGAGAACCAGCACTTAAAACCGAACTGACTTAGGCATCGGAGCTATCCCCCGCCAGACCCCTCCGACAAGCTCTTGTGCCTTACTTTCTCTCTATTTACAAGTCCACGTGTCGTCGGATTCAAAAACTGTACCAACAATCAACAAAACATAACACAATATTTTTGTTGACGAAGAGGAAAACCATTGCACTAAAGGAAAAACCTCTTCATGGCAACAAAACCTAGGAATCCACTAATAATGAAGATCACACTACAATATTTACGTAAATTAAAATACTAGTAACTTTATCATATACCGTTGTAGGTGACTTGTTGTTCATGCAATCTTTACTCCAAAAAATCCCATGTTGGCCAATCTTCACCTTGCCGATCCCCACCGGTAGACTATGTGTCTATAGTCCCAGAACACTATCTCCTTGTAGATGTGGTGCAGTAACAACACTCTGTTGGCTTCTTCAACCCTCCAATTGATCTACACGATCTCTTGGAGTACCTTATTCAAGTGACTTGTGTAGTATCCCTTGGAACACAATGCCTCACAAACTCTCATTGGAGTTTCTCTAAATTTAGTGTGTCTGAGAGTTGAAAAACTCTGGACATAAAGCAATTTTTTTTTTTTCTTTTAGAAAAACACATAGATAACAAAGAAATTTTTTGGGCAGTGCTGAAACTATGTGGTGTGTGTTGGAGGAAAGCTTAGCTCCAATCCAATTCATACACACCAGTGTTTAGCAATCCAATAGGAAAGACATAATCTAGGCCCAAGAAGGAATTACAACAACAACAAAAAGAACTTCCATCGACAAATTTTATTTTATTTTTAATGGCGGAGGAGAAGGGAAGGGAGGTCACATGATCGAATACTGGCATCAGTCAATAGCTCTAATACCATGAAAGAAAATATAATCAAATATAAAAATAAAGACAACAGGAGAAATAAAAGAACATAGAGACAAACAATTTTATGTGGTTCGATCTATGACTTACGTGTACAGGATAAAGCCCTAAGTGCTATTATTCACGTGATTTGATATGTTACAATACAAACGACTTCTATTTATAGGAGAGTGGAGATATATAAGTATGGTTAAACTTGATTACAATCAATCTTATAATAGGTAAGTAATATACAATATCATATATTCTCCTACCACATCCCATCACAATTATATGGAGAATAATTTCAATATATTTGCTTTCAATATAGAAAATATATCATCTGATAATAAAAAGCTAGAATGGTAATTGGAACTCCTTTTTTTTTTTCATGGATTTATTGAATGAACTCCTCAATTATTCTCCTAGGGAAGATGGGTTCATTGTTGGTCGAGGCATGAAGAGGCCAATGATTTCAACTCAATGAGTTCGCTTGCTGTTGCATCCATCTTTGCCTTGGAGAACTAATAAACAAGAATAGGACCATCTCCATTTCAAATGAATTGAAGAACATCCACTTCATGGTCAGGATCTAAAGTAACTGCATCTAATGGTAATAAACAAGTTCAAACACTGAGTGCACTAAAATAGTATCTTGAAAAACAATGAGTGAGTTACAATATTATAGTCTAAATAATTTAATTAAAAAATAATTAATATTGTAAAAATTCGTGGTGATGCATGGTAACTTAATTGACTTGAAATAAAGGGATCGTGAGTGCAATTCCTTCTTCATAGACCGTTCATTTATAGTAAAATGGATGGTTCAAATAGTAACAAAAAAGAAAAAAGAAAAAAAAAAAAAGGTGGTTGTTGGGGTGATTTGAGGGTGGCCAAACCACTCCCGGCACTCTATAACCCACGAATAATAATACATGTCAACCCCATGTCTATCTTGTATTCACGAAAGTTGAGGTAGATTTTAAAATTACCATTGGATTTGTGATAAATTATTATTGACTTTTGATTCAATGGTAATTTTAAAGCCACATCAACTTTTGATGGACATAAGGTGGACATGAGGTTGATATTTATAATAACTCATAACCCAAAAGTAGGGGTGAGTACGGGTCGGGTATCGCAGGTATCTGATACCCAACCCGCGGGGTGCGGGTTTGAACAAATTCAACCCGCAACCCGCATGTTTCCATTGCAACCCGCCAGGTTTCGGGTTTGCGGGGTGGGGCGGGTATGAGTGCGAGTCGGGTAATAATCCGAATTCTTATTGGGCTCAGATTGAGTTTATTTTAATTGGGCTTTTTTTGTCAAAAAAGTGCTCTAAACTTATTTTTGCTAGATAAAGTTTAATTTTTTGCCCAATTTTTATTTGTACATTAAATGAAAAAAACCTAAACCCATTTAAAAAATAGACCTAAAATCACACTCATCAAAATCAATACTCATTTAAATAATAATACTAATAAAATATAATGTTCATAAAAGTGCATCAACTATAAAATATAAAAAGAGCATAAAGTCATAAAATCAGAGTCGCCAGAGTAAGGGACGGATGGCTTGGGCAGCACGGGAAGGAAGGAGTACTGAGGACGGGACAACCATCTTGGGCGGCCCACGATGGAGGGTAGTAGATAATCTTCTCTGTTGAGGACCCAAGGTGGGCCTTGTGGGAATCGGGAGGGAGGCGAGGTCTGACCGTTTGAGACTCTGAGAGGAAGAAAAGAAAAAGATTCGAAGAACGGAAGAATGGGACTCGGGGGAGGGAGGTGTCGAGACGATTCAGACGAAGGAAATTAGGTTTAGGACATTTCAAATTAGGTCTAAGGGGAAATTAGAAAAGAACGTATTTATATCATATCACAAATCGCGGGTCAAGTACCCGCGATTTTCAAAAAAACAACTTGCAACCCCGCGCGGATATGTTAAAAAACAACCTGAACCCGCGATTAACCTAAAAATTTGAATTTTTCAGGTAGTGCGGGCGGACGGGCGGCGTAGGTCGGGTTTTGCTCACCCCTACCCAAAAGTCATGAAGTAATTGCTAAATTGTCATGCCCTGAATTTGGGTGAATTAACAAGGCACGAAACTAAGCATTTTATAACAATTTCTAGGGCAATAAAATTACAGGAAAAATTTAAAACTTTTTTTTTTATTTAATTATAAACTTTAACACAATGATATCAAAGTTCCATAACTCTATACATTTCAAAATATCTATGGGCCGATCTTGAAGAAGATATACTGCATGTAGGGAGGTCACTGCCATCCCAAACCTTTGACTAGCTAGACCGATGATGTAGGGGCTATACTCATCAATGGCTGTAAAAATGTTTATAAATAAAATGGGTGAGTTTTACAACTCAGTAAGTAAACACATAACATATGCTGAAACATTTGGATGCAGAAAAATTTGATTTACAAGTCATATTAAAATTAAACTTGGAAACATAATTTCATAATTATCTTTATTCATCATGACTTGTAAATTAATCAAATATATCATTAATGTTTTTTCATAACAAACTTCTTTCCATTTTTCATGAACATCAACATATCGTGTAACATGTTTTACCCATGGGACCATTTCCGCATTTCTTACACCTTGAGTAGTGCAAGTTGGCTTGTCCGGAAGGACTATCGTTAGCTCAATCTTGTGGCAACAAGAGAGTTGTCAGTGTGGGAGCTTCCCTAGGTGAAGGTCACCCGACTAATAACCCACATATGCAATAAATCATGGTTGTCATGCTATTTATACATTATAAACATCATATAGTCAACTCTTAACATACCTGAGACTAGTCATAACATCATCATAATGGTGCCTTGGGAAAACATATTGCACATGCATCTTTCATAAACATAACATCATAGAACTCATAAACTTTGTGCATGCTTTTTCATAAACATCATCATAATACATAACATCATCTTTGAGCTCATAAACTTTGGTACATAACATTGCATGTGCATAAATCTTTCATGAATCATTATAAAAATATGCTCATAGCATCATAGCATTTTCATAAAAATTCATAGTCATGATTCATGTTATAAAACATCATGGAAATCATATCATATCATCATCATAAAAATAGCATGTCATGCAAATAGTGTCATTAATTGTAATTTCCAAAATATGGAAAGAAGAATTTAAAATGCATGCATTATTTAGAAAAAATTTCAACATTTATAAAAATATCATTAGTTTTATAAAATGCATTTATCGAAAGTTTTCAAGTGTTTACTTACATGAATTTCAACGTAAATGCCCCTTCGTTTGAGACCCTTGAAGATTTTCCTTTTCATTCCTTTCTCTTCTTCTCCTTTTTCTTTATCTCTTTCTTCCTTTTTTTTTCTCCTCTCTCTCTTACGTCCTCTGTTCCGTTGAAGAGTGGGGTGGGGATCCCCTTCTTTAGGATACATTTGGGAGCCCCATTTTATTCAATCTATCACCAAAAGTCAACTTTTTTTTCTCAACTCAAATTTATTTAACTCAATTCAAATTTATTCAACCAAACTTAGAAAATAAAATAAAATATTGAAAAAAAAAAGTCTTAAACCTAGGGGTAGTGGCTGGACCACCTCAGGCGTCTGGGGGTGGATCGACCACCCCCAAACGTTTCAGGGTTTGTTGAGCCACCTCTAGGGGTGGTTTTCAAACCACCCCATATATATATAATTTTTTTTTCTTCAATTTTTTTTTAGAATTTAAATATAATTTTTTTATTCATTTTAAATTTTAATTTTTTCAAATATATACACCTACCCAAACATCTTTTCTAAACCATCCAAATATAATTCTAATTTTTTTTCTCGGTATCTGTAAAGTGAACAATGAATAAAAAAAATCGAATGTTCAAATGAACCCTTAATAATGGGACCAACTTGGGCCCCACATATCTTACGAAGAAGTATACGGTGCTTCCTTTTTTTATTTAAAGCTACATGGCCAGATGGCCATTCCATTAATTATTGCTTAGATTTTCCTTGATTGACTTTGACTTCTCCATTCTTCACTTTTTTTTTAATAGCACTCCAGGTGGCCATGCTAATCTACTCTACCTTGAAAAATCTACAACTAGGTAACCTTTTTTAATTAAGACACATAATGAGGGTATTTATAGGTTTATAGATGTTTTTGTTTTGAAATAGTATAAGAAGTGATTGATGTAATATACAGTAGAAGAATGTTATGAATTTTGTATAGGAAAGTAAAAAGTTTTGATTTTTAGTAAGTTTTTTATTTGAATAGTAATAAAAGTAAGTAATGCGATATAAAAAGTTAAAAAAAAAAATTGTTAAAAAGTGATTGTTGAGCCACCTCTAGGGGTGGTTTTCAAACCACCCCATATATATATAATTTTTTTTTCTTCAATTTTTTTTTAGAATTTAAATATAATTTTTATTCATTTTAATTTTAATTTTTTCAAATATATACACCTACCCAAACATCTTTTCTAAACCATCCAAATATAATTCTAATTTTTTTTCTCGGTATCTGTAAAGTCAACAATGAATAAAAAAAATCGAATGTTCAAATAAACCCTTAATAATGGGACAACTTGGGCCCCACATATCTTACGAAGAAGCATACGGTGCTTCCTTTTTTTTATTTAAAGCTACATGGCCAGATGGCCATTCCATTAATTATTGCTTAGATTTTCCTTGATTGACTTTGACTTCTCCATTCTTCACTTTTTTTTTAATAGCACTCCAGGTGGCCATGCTAATCTACTCTACCTTGAAAAATCTACAACTAGGTAACCTTTTTAATTAAGACACATAATGAGGGTATTTATAGGTTTTTAGATGTTTTTTGTTTTGAAATAGTAATAAGAAGTGATTGATGTGATATACAGTAGAAAGAATGTTATGAATTTTTTGTATAGGAAAGTAAAAAGTTTTGATGTTTTAGTAAGTTTTTTATTTGAATAGTAATAAAAGTAAGTAATGCGATATAAAAGTAAAAAAAAATTGTTAAAAAGTGATTGTTGGAATATTAAAAGTTGAGTTGATTTTGGAGGAAAAAAAGGAAAAAAAAAAAAAAGGAAGGGGAGTTAAGTAGTTAACAAACACAGCCAATGTGTCCTGATTCTCTCTTCTTCTCATTTACATTTCATTCTCAATTTTTTTTTCTTTAATATCTTTCCATTAATCTCAACACAAAAAAATTAAGGTCTACCATGTCTCATAAATTCTACCAAATTCAGAAACTACTGACTGTTTGACAACTTGATTTATGAAACCTGTAAAAATCATAGCTTTCTCTATACAACTCCAATGGACATAAAATTTGTCTTAAAATTCTCCTTATTTAAAAGCCTATAAATTATAAATATATCTAAATTTCATGACAACCCATAATTGTAGGATACTTTTTTTTTTCCCTAGATAAAAAGGGTAGGAGGGGTGACAAATTGTGGTTACTCTACCCTGTGCGTAACCATGGTAGCACTTATCCGTGGGGCATCACTTATGAGAGGAGTAGACGGCATGAACTGTAAGCACTCTTTCATGATCAAACGAACCATAGTTTAACACTCACCATACTAAGAACACTTGCAGCACTCAAGCCCATGGAACAGTTAATTGTAGAATACTTTAAAATCCTCATGCAATATATATATATACTATATTATATTATATAATATATTATATATATATATTATTTGACCTTTGCACTTTGAAAACCATAATTCTTCTTACATATGTCCAAAATAAAACCATTATTAAATAATTATGAGACGTGTATCACATAAACAACCACTCCAAAACCATTATAATAATTTTTTTTTCTCTAAAGTTTATTTTTTGCTTTGTTTAGAGCACTCGCAACAGACTTTCTAAATTTTATTTTATTTTCTAAATGTAGAGAAAATTCTCAAAAACCCTTGCAATAGACTCCTTGGTGTTTCCTAAACCAAAGTAAACCCAAAAGAACTAAAAGTGTTACATCAAATCTAGGATAATACTTTTGCTTCCCTTACCATTATTTTATTAAAAAAAAAGGTTAAACGCCTTTTCAGTACCTTGTGGTTTGCGTCAATATCAAACAAGCTATCTCAATTTCAAAAAGTATCGCAAGTGGTAACATGTAGTTAACATATAACAAGTTAGTACTCTCGTCAGATTCCGTTCAAAAAGTTAAACAGAGCGCCACGCAACCACCAATTAAAAATGCGACATGTGTCTAGTGGCCAGGTTTGAATGCCACGTCAACCAAAAAAATATAAAATAATAAAATTTAAAAACACAAAAAAAAAAAAAAAAACCAGTTAAGTAGTTAACAAACACAGCCAATGTGTCCTGATTCTCTCTTCTTCTCATTTACATTTCATTCTCAATTTTTTTTTCTTTAATATCTTTCCATTAATCTCAACACAAAAAAATTAAGGTCTACCATGTCTCATAAATTCTACCAAATTCAGAACTACTGACTGTTTGACAACTTGATTTATGAAACCTGTAAAAATCATAGCTTTCTCTATACAACTCCAATGGACATAAAATTTGTCTTAAAATTCTCCTTATTTAAAAGCCTATAAATTATAAATATATCTAAATTTCATGACAACCCATAATTGTAGGATACTTTTTTTTTTCCCTAGATAAAAAGGGTAGGAGGGGTGACAAATTGTGGTTACTCTACCCTGTGCGTAACCATGGTAGCACTTATCCGTGGGGCATCACTTATGAGAGGAGTAGACGGCATGAACTGTAAGCACTCTTTCATGATCAAACGAACCATAGTTTAACACTCACCATACTAAGAACACTTGCAGCACTCAAGCCCATGGAACAGTTAATTGTAGAATACTTTAAAATCCTCATGCAATATATATATATATTATATTATATTATATAATATATATATATATATATTATTTGACCTTTGCACTTTGAAAACCATAATTCTTCTTACATATGTCCAAAATAAAACCATTATTAAATAATTATGAGACGTGTATCACATAAACAACCACTCCAAAACCATTATAATAATTTTTTTTTCTCTTAAAGTTTATTTTTTGCTTTGTTTAGAGCACTCGCAACAGACTTTCTAAATTTTATTTTATTTTCTAAATGTAGAGAAAATTCTCAAAAACCCTTGCAATAGACTCCTTGGTGTTTCCTAAACCAAAGTAAACCCAAAAGAACTAAAAGTGTTACATCAAATCTAGGATAATACTTTTGCTTCCCTTACCATTATTTTATTAAAAAAAAAGGTTAAACGCCTTTTCAGTACCTTGTGGTTTGCGTCAATATCAAACAGCTATCTCAATTTCAAAAAGTATCGCAAGTGGTACATGTAGTTAACATATAACAAGTTAGTACTCTCGTCAGGATTCCGTTCAAAAAGTTAACAGAGCGCCACGCCACCACCAATTAAAAATGCGACATGTGTCTAGTGGCCAGGTTTGAATGCCACGTCAACCAAAAAAATATAAAATAATAAAATTTAAAAACACAAAAAAAAAAAAAAAAACCATTTTTTTAAAAAACAATGGGGGTGGCTGGCCACCCCCTTTTGCAATTTGGGGGTGGTTCGACCACCCTCAAGGGCCCCCAGACCGACCGGTTTGGGGTGGCCGAAACCACCCCTAAGGCCTTTGGGGGTGACAATTTTTTACACGACCCGTGAACCCGACACAAACATAACACGAAAATAGCGGGTTCGGGTTTGGGGTTACAGGGTTCGGGTCAAAACGGGACTAACCCGTTTATGACCTGTTAACTTTTTTTTTTTTTACATAAAAGATAAAACTATTAAAAACTAAAAAGTTAAAAACCTAAACCTACACTAATGATTGACCCGTCTCTTTCTCACTTTCTCTCCTCTCTCAGTCTCTCTCTCACGCCGCCGACGCTGAGCTCAGCACTCAGCAGACAGCAGCTCCCTCTCTATCTCCATGATTCCATCTCTCTCGATCTCCATCTCCAGTCGACTGAGCTGACTCCATCTCTCTTAATCTCCCTCTCTCTCACGGCCGCCGGTGGCCGATCTCTATCTCTCTTGATCTCCCTTTCTTTCTCACGGCTGATCTCCCTCTCTCTCACACAGCCGCTCGAATGCTTGATCTCCCTCTCTCACGGCCTCTCCGTTGATAATCCTCGGCGGTATCTCTCTCTTTCTCCGTCTCGCGCGTCTCCGGAACGTCTCGGTCTCTCTCTCCGCTGCTCGTCTCCGGCATCCCTTATTCCCTCTCTGTCTCACGGCGTCTCTAACTCTCCATCAATCTGTGTTCATTGTTTCACAGTAAAGTTTCAGGTCCGGATCTTCGATCTCTCTAGACTCTCTGATTCTCTGTGGGCCTGTGGCTAATTTGCGGGTCGGGTTGAGTTTTTATTAAACGGGTTGTGTTGTGTCAACCTGTTTAATAAACGGGTTGTGTTCGGGTCTGCACTAAACGGGTTGGCAGGTCAAGCAGGTTGACCCAAACCTGACTCGCTAACCCGTTTTGCCAGCCCTAGCTGGGCCACCCCTAAGGCTCTTGGGGGTAGTTTCGGTCACCCCGTTTTGCAATTTGGGGGTGGTCGAAACCACCTTCAAGGGCTTTAGGGGTGGGTTTCGGCCACCTCAGACCAACGAACCACCCCAAGGGCCTTGGCGGTGGTTCGGCCACCCCAAGGCCAACCGGCAGTGGCTGGCCACCCCCAGTGGCTTTTTTGGGGTGGTTGAAACCACCCCCTTTTGCAAGCTAGGGGTGGCCAAACCACCCCCATGGACCACGGGGGTAGTTTGACCACCCCTTGGCCAAAATGGGGGTGGCTGGCCACCCCTATGGTTTTTAAAAAAATTTGGTTTTTTTTTTGTTGTTGTGTGTTTTTTAAGTTTTATTATTTTATTATATTTTTTGGCTAACGTGACATTCAAACCTGGCTCACTGGACACGTATCGCATTTTAATTGGTGATGGCGTGGCGCTCCATTAACTTTTTGGACGGAATTCTGACGGAAGTATTAACTTGATAATTATGTTAACTATAGGTACCACCTATAATACTTTTTGAAACCGAGATAACTGTTTGATATTGACGTAAACCACAGGTATTAAAAATGTGTTTAAGCCTAAAAAAAAAAAAAGACTTTCTTCCCTTACCATTATTATATTAGAAAAAGTCCATATACCTTACTCAAACTATCATCCAATTACAAATGTCAAATCTAAACTTTTAATTGTGACAATATCCTCCCAAACTACCAAACAATTGTGAATGTTCTCCTTAAGGCTAGCAAAAAAACAAAAATAACCATACAGTTTTTTCAATAAGAAAAAAAATACCCTTATATATTTGAAAAAGAAAAGAGAAAAAAAAATTATATATATATATTTTTTAAATGAAAGATATTTATATATATTTTTTTTTAATTTTTAATTTGGCCAATTTAAAAAGAGAGAGATCAAGAAAAGAACCAACATACGGTTTTCACGCCTGTATTACTGTATGGTAATGAAAACAGAAAGTCATACACTTCATTATCCAAAACAATCAAAGCATTCATCATTATAGTCAAGCAAAACATTTCTGAAATACAGGCAAGTCTAATGGTACAGAAATGATTGTCTTGTAACAGCAATAGTAGTAACAATAATTAGTCTGATGTAGGGGTGCAAAATAATTAAAAAAAATTCTTGCACTAAAAGAAAGAGTCAGTGAGAACAAAATCGAAAACAATCATCAAAACCAACGATAAATTAAGGAGGGGGGGGGGGGGGGGAAGAATAAAAGTACGTGGCAAATCTTGAACATACGGTTTTTCTCAGTTGCAACTCTAATGTCCCAGGGATTGAAACTCCAGCCCCACCACCCATAGTAATGCCATTTAAAAGGGCTACCTGCATGGAGTTATTTAATGCACTACTATGAATATATGGACTAGTGTAATTAAATAAACGGAAAAGTTCAAGTCCCATTCAACAAAAGGAACTGGAACTAATAAATATCACCGGCACCCAAAAAAAGGAAGAAGACAGATATTAAGACTTTTAATAGAGACTTTAATTCAGAAAATAGGCCTCGGTGACTTCTTTATCACCTAGAAGGAAGGAAAAGAACACTTACATGTGGCTTCAAATATTGTACCTAGAAAGTATATGAAAGTATATATCTTCCTAAAAAATTCCTTACAATCTCCATCCTCCCTGCACAGAACGAATCAAAGGTTAAAGAATGTCTAAAAACAAGCATCAACTTCATAACAAGATTACCAAACTTAAAGAATTGTTAAGTACGGAAGTAAATGAGGACACATATCAGGGCCTTCCCAGCGTTGGTGGGACCAGTACTGGTGGGTTCATCAGGTACTGCTTAATTTTATCGAATGCTCTCTTTCTTCTCATACTAACTTAAAAAAAAAAAAAAAAAAAAAAAAAAAAAAAAAAAAAAAAAGCCTTTCCCCTTCTCTTAAAGGTAAACTCGTTTCCACCCCTTCGACCAATTCTTTTTCTCAGGAGCCGTTTATACTCGTGCCCTATGTGTGTAAGTGGTGCCGTAGCTGATGAAGGTGCTCTGCCTATCCTGGCTCTAGTGACACAATTGGGTTCTAAGTTCTTGTATTAAAGTGATTCGTGTATGGCTGTGTGCTCCCTGTTGAAGCTGACCCACCAGTGCCCATATTGAGCTGAGCTTAGTCCTCTCCATACGCTGGAGCATAGACTATGTAGCCCATCCCATTCCAAGTTGTTGTCTATGACGTGTTTTCTATAGTGATGGCCTAGGTTCCAATGTGAGAGTTGGGACAGCTACAAACCGCAAAGAGGACTGATACAGGAAATATCTTTTTTATGGAGGACAGGTACATAATTCACAGATTTAAACCAAACAATTTTTTGTCACATTGTTAAGAACCTAATTAAGGTACCCAAAAGACAAGAAAGCAATGAAGAACAATACTTTTAGTGTTTCATCTTCTTATACTTTCATCAATATCCATCTAACTTTCCGTAAAGCTCATCAAAGTCTAAATCTCCTTTAATCAGCATTACCAATTTTGCAATAGTACCAAATGTATCTATGATACAAGGGAGGCTGTTTCAAACTTTTATATTCTTTCGATCCCAAATTTTAGAATAATGCACCTATACACAACATTTGGTCTCCTTTTCCTTTCATACACAATGAAGAACAAAGACTTTTTCTTGACAAAAATTATTTTAGTGGTAAGATTTTCCTAGTAAATTTAAAGGAAGTTAGAAGAGTCTATTACCCATTTATCATATGATACAGCGTCACAATATCTCCACCCAGCACAAAATGCCCTGCCACTGCCCTTCAAAAAATGCAAAAACAATGTCTAAGTAGTTCCTCAAGCAAAAAATAATCACACTAAATATTATCATTGCACTCGGAAATTCAAAATACTGCAAAAATATGAATCCAATAACTGAAACAGCATAGGTATCTTTACCTTCATTGCCACAAAACCGACATCAGGATCATTTTCCCAACATGTGTACAGATTTTGTAATCTAGCCCCCTAGAAATCAAAGATGCATCATTAAGACACATCTTTCCTTGTTAGTTTCACAAAACAACATAAAACCCATATCACAAAAAGTACACAATTGGCCACTAAGGAGCCAAATCAAGTAATAACTATGCATAATAGTTGTTAAGCAAACACCATTAAACAGAATTACCCCAGGATATTTTCAATTGAACCAACTGGAGGAAAAAGTGTGAGCTCCAGTTGGTTTCATTAAACAGAATTATACATAAATGGTTGTCAACCCAAACATTTGAACAACAATACCCAGATAAACTAATTCTTTCAAACTGATCCAATTGGATATAAGAGATAACAACCTGAATTCCAAGGTTTCAACATTGGGTGCCGACCCCATAGCCAAAAGCATACACAGAGGAAGAAAGTTATTCAAACCACTTGAAATAAGATAACCTTATTTTTCAAGTACTGTATGCAGTATAAGATACCACACACAACACAAAGACTTTGTATAAGGATATGGTAAAAATGAAGAGCACACACCACTGCTGTACTGAGAGCATTGAGCACCGAGGGTCTATTCAGAATCGCTGTTCTGGACCAGTCTGGCCTCGACCAATACCTGCACAGAGAGAATAGACAGAGACAGAAACAGAGACAGACATAGAGAGTTATGGTTTGGCTTAAACAAAGGAAACAGAAAAAAAGGGTGATCAGGAAACTGACATGGTTGTCAACATCATCGGTAAAAGCACTGTCCGGAAACAGAGCTGAGGTTCTGTAGTGGTTGAGGAAGCGAGGACTATGGAGGCTGCCGCCTCAGCAATAAGGCGCCGTAAACCTCTGCATCGTCTCCCTCTCACTCTTCAAATTCTACTCGCTCCCAAGCCCAAGCTCCCTAGCCTCTGGCTCTGGAAAACGAAGCTAAGCATAGGAACGTACACACAGAATTAAAGAAAGACAAAATAAAAGGTAAAAATCTTTTTTGGTTTTTTTTTAGTAAAAAATTAAAATGTAAAATAGGTAAAAATAATAAACAATAATAATACTCTTTATTCGGGTCTGATTGAGATTCGATTAAATGTAACGCACAGATGTAAGACCAGCAATTTTTTCTTGAACTTTTTTAAATTTAGGAATTAAACTATTTTTTTTTTTATTTAAATAAAACAAAATGGAATGTTAGAATATTTATGGGATTTGAGTTCATTGTATCTCCTATAATCAGATTTATTGGTAAATCAAATATGATTAATTTAATTGTTATCAGATTTGATTGTAATCAAATCAATGAGAAGTATTTTGTATTGTAATATTATCAATACAATGAAAGCAAAATGTAGTCATTATGATTTTATTCATCTAAACGTAAATCATTAAAAAAAAAAAAGGATTTTGTATTGTAAATTATCAATACAATAAAAGTAAAATGTAGTCATTATGATTTTATCATTCTGAACGTAAATTATAAATCGAATCAGTAAAATGTCTTATTTATTATTTATTTTTTCAATGTTTCTTGTTTGGGTAGTGAATTTATTTTGGAAAAATTACATTTTACCCCCTCAATATTTGAAGAGTTTTTCAATTTAGCCACCAATGTTTCAAAATTCGCAATGCACCCCAATGTTTGAAAATATTTCCAATTCAAACCTTCCGTCAGATTTGCCGATTCAAACATTGAGGGGGTAAAATGTAATTTCCCCTTTATTTTATCTAACTCAATTCTTCCTAAAAGTCAACTATTTTCAACAACTCAAAATTTATTCAATCCAACTCAAATTTATTCAATCAAACTCAAAAAATAATATAAAAATTATATTTTTATTTAAAAAAAAAAATTGAAAAAAAAAAATTATGAAGGGTGGCTAAGCCCCCGAAGCAAATTTCGGGGGTGCTCGGCCCACCACCGTTTGGGGTGTTTTGAAACATGTGGCTAAATCCTCTCAAACATTGAGGGGGTAAAATGTAATTTCTCCTTTATTTTATCTAACTCAATTCTTCTCAAAGTCAATATTTTTCAACAACTCAAATTTATTCAACTCAACTCAAATTTATTCAACCAAACTAAAAAAATAATATAAAAATTATATTTTATTTAAAAAAATAAAAAATTCAAAAAAAAATTATTGAAGGGTGTTAAGCCACCCCGAAGCAAATTTCGGGTGCTCGGCCACCCACGTTTGGGGGTGGTTCAACCACTTCCTGGGGTGGTTTGAAACCACCCCACAATTTTTTTTTTTTTTAAGAATTAAAATATAATTTTATTATATATTTTTAAAGGACAGAAAATTAGCTACAAACTGGTTGTAGCAATTAGCTATAAACCAGTCTATAAAAGGACCATGTGTCTCTTAGCATATGAAAAACACATTTTTTATTAATGTTATTAAAAAAGCATGTGAGAACACATGCTATTAAAAAAACATGTATTTTTTCATGCTAAGAGACACATGTCATTTTGTTAACTGGTTTATAGCTAATTGCTACAAACCAGTTTATAGCTAATTTCTGTCCTTTTTTAAATATATTTATCTACTCAACAATTTTTTAAAAATCATCCAAACATAATTTAAAAAAAAAAATTTCTCGGTATTCATGAATCAAACAAAGAATCAAATAGATTAGCCTCGTTTGAGTGTCAAATTTTATTCGATTTTATTTGATTCTTTGCTGACTTCATGAATACCGAGAAATATTTTTTTTTAATTATGTTTAGATAGTTTTAAAAAATACTAAAATAATAAAAGTCTCTAATCCGCATATATATTATAATATTATATATATATATATATATATATATATATATATATATAATATATATATATATATAATATATATATACTATATATATATAATATATATCGTCTAACTTTTTGCTAAATGTCATTCTTGGTCTCTTTTTGTATCACTCCCAAAAATAATTTGACTTTTAAAATTATCATTGGTTTAAAATCTAATAATAGTCTATCATAAATTATATATTATTTTAAAATCACATCATTTTTAAAGTAACACTAAAGGAAACATTTTTAGTGACATTTAGATTTACTCAACTTTTAAAATGTTTAAAAATCGCTCTCTTTTATCAAATTTCCACCCAAATTGCTGAAGAGCTTCTGTTTGTAAGCGAAGTCGAGAAGTCACCCTCAGCTACAAAAAAACAAAAAAAAAATACACAACATATCCAAAAAATTATAATTATACAAAAAAAAAAAAAAACAAACAGAAGAACTCATCACCTCATGGGAGAGGGGTGGAGACAACGGCCAGCTCTTCCACTAGGCGAGTTACGCAGTTGCATAAGGCCCCCCAGTACAAGAATCCCCTAATAGGAAATGTTGATGGTAGATATAGATTTTCTTTTTAAAAAAAAAACAAAACAGTAACATTATTTATACCTTCGGGAGACTCCAGAAATCTCACATAGAAAAATCAACGGTAGATGCTTATAAACACAATTGATTTTGTAAAAGAAAAAAAAAATACATGATATCTCTTTTTGGAGACTCTATAACTCCCACATAGAAAATCATCTGTCAAGCGAAACTGAGCTAGTGCCCCTACCATCAGAATCTAGGAACGCAAATCTTATTTATTTATTTATTATTAAAAAATAACATAAATCTTATTCCTTTGAACATCTCCAGCAAATTCCCAACTACGCCTAAAATGAGCTGTAAGTTCCGTCGTCAACCATGAAGTAGAAAGCATCGGACACCACTACACAGCTCGTCCGCTTGACACCAAAAACAGCTCTCGCCTCCGGCCTTTCCGCCACTTCCTTTAGTAATCTCTTGCACTCATTGACTCAAGTTAAAGACACACAACACCCGGTGAGATACTGAACACCATAAGCACTCACATTCGCTCAGTAAATATAATAGGAAACTTAACATAACCCCCTCAAATTACCACTCAGTTGACATATCCCCCTCCCCCTCTTCCCAAAACTTTCAATTGTGTCAATATCCCTTCAAACTACCAAAACAATTGTTAATGTCCCCTAATGACGAAAATAACCCTTAATATAATAATAAATAATTATAGAAAAAACTAAGACTAAAAATTAAAAAAAAAAAAACAAAACAAATACAAAAAATAACAAAACAAAAATTGAATTTAAAAAAATAAAAAATAAAAATAAAACTACACC